>CM034153.1:566164596-566290210 GCA_019776745.2 Taxus chinensis | reverse complement strand
ATCGTCATTCATTTGTTACGAAGAAAAAATTATGCACTATTAGACCCAAGTATTGAAATTTGTGTGCTCATGCACATTGGTATTTCCAAGAGCTAGATGAGTCATCAAGTAAACCAAACTTTTTGTCTACATTGTAAGTTAGAAGAACAAAATTTATAGAGACTTGCAAAACAATACTTTTAGCCCTATACATTTAATATCAAGGATCATATATGATCCTTGTTACACAAAGAGTTGTGTAAAGCATTAGCTCAACCTCATTTGACCATTTGCACTCTCTTCGTCGCTTCTCTAGGAGTCATGTTACTCTATTTTTACACTTTTGGTGAGCTATTAATACTTAAAAGTTGGCTTTCAATTTGACCCTCTGTTTGAACCTTGAGCAAAAAAATGTTTTTTAGGCTTCACAAACCTCTAGTATTTTCACTATATAATTTTCTGGAATCTTCAGTTTGGGAAAATAACATTCCTGATTAGTTTGGAAAAGAGGTTTTGTAGGCCTCCAGTCATAGTTTGGCAAGGTCAAACTCGACCAATTATGACCGGTGGCTCTGAAAAACCTGTTTCTATTTGAAAGTGATATTTCCATTCTCATTCCCATCGACTCCAATGAATTCTTAATATATAGGGGAACTTGTAGGAAATTTACCACTAAACATTCTTCCATCGAATGTTAGTTTTGGACATCCTTTTTTGAGCCCTCAAGCTAACTTTGATCATTTGCATCTAGGCTAATTACGATCGATTGCCTTAGAAAAATAACTGTTTATTGTAAATTGTTTGGAAATTATGAATTTTATTATTTCCTTTGAATTATTGGTGTATAGGATGACATATATAATGTACATGTGGTTAGTTTTCTCATCAAAAAGACAACATTTGAAAATTTGGTTTTCTTTGTTCTCTGAAGCATAATTGAATGTTTTTCTTGCAAAGCTAGCAGGAAAAACATAAAAGGAAAGTTATAGGACCCCTGTCAGGTTTGCCAAACCATATTGAAAACTATTGACAATTATAATAAATCTTTTAATCTCTATCACGTGACTTGGTATGTAAAATTAAATTTTGGCAAATTAGTGTTTCTCTCGCTTCCCTGTTATCTCTCTCTCCTTGGTTAAGAAATGAAGATGAACTGAAATGAATAAATATGTGTCTCCAACCCTCTCCTTTCGAATGCAAATTATTATATTATTATGTAAATAGGAAACTAAAACATTAATTATGCTAGATTAGGGTGGATTCCATGCCAACAAGTTATCGTTGACTCCCCATTTGCATATTTTTTATTTTTAGGATTTGATGTGTTTTGTGGTTTTGTTGGTGTTATTTCTATTTGTAGGTTATAAGTGAATATTGTTGACTTAGTGCAGCATAAAAAATATCAACAACAAATTGAGTAGTCATGGGCGCCCAACAGTGGTCTACAGTGTCTAGGTGCCCCTGACCTAATACAGGTGCCCTAGTCCCAACATTTTTGATGCTCTCAAAATTTTCTAGGCTTAGTTGCGATAGTCTACCTTCCTATTTCATTTGTTTTTCACCTCGAAAAAACTTCAAGATTATTGTAAACCAGCTAAGTACTTTATCCCTTCTCTTGCTCTTAGGGTTTCAAATTTATTAGCTTACTTGCTTGTGTCAAATCTTCATCTACTTCATTGGCATATATCTTGATATCTCACACTGGTATTGTATTGTATAAAGCTTAACATTTATATTTCAATGATATTGAATTTAATCATATGGTGAGCTCGACGTGAAATTCAATCTTTGCATTGGATTATTTCAAGAATAAAATTCAATATGTATGAAATCAACGATTATACATCCTTGAAAATATAATAATGCAACATCTTAAGGACGAAACTTCTCAAGATCTATGTTAAATTCTTCTTCTGACATCCTCATTCCTATGTCTTCTTCATGTGCTCATAATAGTAAACCTCAAACCTTACCATTAGTGTACACCTCTCATAGTTCGATGACACCATCTAGCTTAAGTAAATGTGACATTCTTACTACACTCCTTAATTAATCACCATTAATCGGTATCTTGTCATCTACATCATGTCACTAATCCTCCTGTGAATTAGGAATGACATGGTCAAACTTTATCTTAGGTCTGTGGTTCATTTCTAGCGCTTGGTCATCAAATCAATAGACATAATAAAATTGTGATTACCATATATTATAAGTCCAACATAAATGCTTGATAATTATTATGTAGCACATCTCATAACGTAGCAAAACTTGGAATTCATGATAAAAAATTCAACCTGGGCTTGCAAGATTGTTCGGTGGGGATAACCGGGAGTTTGTTAAGCTTATCATCTTCATGGAAATATGATGATAAAAAGTTAGAAATACCAGAGATCTAGTAATTGAAAAAGCCAGGGAATAACATGTAGAATTTGCACTCGTTGGCACAATTTTTGGAAAATTAACCAGAAAAATACTGTATCTTGGTAGATATTTATGTAATTTAGGAAATGGGTTGTATCAAGTGTTAGATGTTCTTGTGGCTCTAAAAAAAGTATACACGTTTTCTAAATGCTTATTTCGAAAATGAGAAAGATAGGTGTTATCTCTCAAAAGTGCACCCTATAGAGAGATCGCTGCAGGTGTTCTAAGCTTGAAAATTTTATCTCTCTCTTTCGTAGATACAATGGAAACACCTCAGGTCTGTGGGTATACCTATTTTTGAGATGAGTCTCTGGTATCAAAGCCGGTTCCTTATTGATGTATCCTAAACTCATTTTTTGGGGTTTTAAGGGTAAAAGATGACCATAAAAAATGAAATTAACACTGAGGTCATACACCAAACTTGTATGAGGTATTTGAATGAGTACATGCAAAATTGATATGGAATGAATTTCTTATGCACACGCCAATAGTTTTCTGAAGATAAGTCAAGGGTAAACACTTTGATGTATTGAGGAATAGAATCACAACAATACTGCTAAGTTACACATACACATTAATATCATGTAGAAAAATTACTGAACTTACAATAGGGTAAGATGATTAATCGGGGAATTCAACATTTCACAAGATTAATGGAAAACATATAGAAGACTTGTAAATAATTGGAAAGGCAGAAAATACTTCACATTAAAAGGTAAAAACTAGTAGAAAATTGATTCAACACTCTTGTATCTAAAAATTCCTCTTTGTACTTTTTCAAGGCACACAATATATAGCAAAATTGATTCACCCACCCTTCCTAAAAATAGACTAAGGAAGTACTTGCCCATGCATCCTATTTTTATCCTTTATTTAATAATAAATAAAGGAATAAAATAAAGCAATTTAGTACAAAGAGGCATTAATAGCCTTTTATTACATATAGTCAAACAAAATTTTACTTTTCTATTTTCAAGAAAATCATGGGTGAATAATTTGCTAATAATAAACCTTGCTTGATGAGCAAGTATCCTTCTAGGTGCATGAAAATTTGTCTTCTTATCTATTTTGTCCTTTTGTGAAGGCATGCAAGAAATCATCTCCCTGTGAGTGAGCAAAATAAATTCCATTAATCTGTAATACTTGAAAAAATAATCACCTATGCATCCACTTGATGGGAACCACCTCCAAGATTAGGCTTAGATGTTGACATCTCCATGCATAATTTTATCTTCTTATGGTTACATGTGAAATTTCAACCTCTGCAAGAAAAAATAATACCTTTTTTTTAAGCTCCCATATGAGAACCACTTTGATGTTGACCACTTTAAGGGTACAAGGTATTTAGCCAATTTTCAAGATAAAATATTTCAATTTTATCATTAGCCCCTTCATGATTACATGTCAAACATATCCTTGTCTTCTCTGACTTGTGCATGTGAATAATATTCCATCATGAATAAGGTGGTAATAATACGTTAGGGGTCAAATAATGTTGACCATGTAATTTGGTATAGTCTTATCCTACCATGGACTCCTCCTACACATATTATGATAAAATAATCATTTAGCTTGTTTTACATGGCACAAATTTACGAGACCTTCTTCTAAATTTGACTCAGCTCATTTTGTATACTATGGTGTTAAAAACATAATATTTAAATGATAATTTTGTCACCCTCCTCTACGATGGAATACCTCTTGAGCTTTGTCAGTGGATCTTCTTTCGAGACTAACCCAAGTGGATTTAGGGTTTTTAAGTGGCTTCGACACATAAATACCTTTTGACCATGGTTTGGTTGATTTTGGTTGAGTTAACATTGATTATGACTACTTCTTGATCATTGATTGAATGTACCTTGATCATCTCCACCGTGAATTTGTAGCTTGGTAGTTGGCTCTTTGACCATGGTTAAGTTTTGTTAACTCACTTCTTGAGCTCATGTGGTAAAAGTAACTCAAATGCTAATGATCATTCCATTTTCACTCTTCCTCTCTTGGCGAAGAGCTGGTAATTTTTTTGCACAACTGTCATTATTGAAGCTTTTGAGCTCAATTTTGTTCCTTTTTCAGTCTCTATAGTGAACTTTATAAGCGTATATCTGATTCTTCTATGATTTTTTTAGCTTTCGGGGGGGGGGGGGGGGGGGGGGGGGGTTATGCACATTGTATTTTCTACTCTAACCCTCCTTCCTTGAGGGTTTTCCTGTGCAAAGAAAAATCCTTTTATATTTTCATCTTTGTGAACTTTTAGAGATTCTGGTAATGAGTGGGTGCCATCGTGAAGATTTGGGGATCTTCTTTACAAATTCAAGTTATCTGTATTTTTAGCATGAAGTTTGCATTTTTTGGCATGTGTCCTGGAGGGTTTTGAGTATGCTCAACCCTTGTTTTAAATTGTTCAACGACCATAGTTTTTCATGGATATTTTTCCGAGCATCTTATTTTGCATTCTTTGATATTTTGTGATCTTTTGGTCTAAATCCATCTGTGTGATCTCTTGGCTACCATTGATAAGAACTCAAAGCTTCACTACTTGATGATGGGTTGTCTTGATAGTTACTGAAATGTTTTACTTTTGACAAGGTAAGCATTTTTTTGACTCGAGCTCTCCTTAGTAATCCTTTTTCTATCACTTTTTGAGATCTCTCATTTTTCAATTCAAAAATGACACCATATCTTATGTATTTACCTTAAATAGAAATGGGTATCATTCTTTTTGTTCTAAATGATAAATATGAAGCTTATTTCATGAAGGATTTTCTTTGTTCGTGCATATTTGTCTTCAATTCCTTATCGAAATGTTTTTAAGATCTCTATTTTTCAAACTTAATCATTTTCTTTCGATTATTTAATCTATTTTGAATATTTTAATGGCCTTTGGAACTCTGTTTAATTTTTTATCTATCATGTTTCCATTTCTTTGTGTTTTGCGTAGTAGTTTTCCTTGTTAGGCTTATCGCTTTGGCTTATGGGAACATTATATACGGCCATATCGTTGAAACTCACTTCACATTCTTTTATACCTTGTACTACCCGATTTGAGCTTACCTTGTACACACCAAGTTTTAAGCTTGTGTTTGATCCATTTTAAGAGTTCTTCGGTCCTCTGTTTCCATGCTTATAATTGAGTTCTGCCACGACTGAGAGCCATATACTTTGAACGTTCTTCCACTGTCTGATATGAAGAGATAAGTGGGTTTTATTTTCACTGTAATCAAGTGTCATTAATGTATAATTCAAAATTTTGTTTCACTTTGTTATATTTTCCTTTCATTGTAGATTTTCTTGCATGATAGTTACTCCACTGTTGAACTTTGTAAATACCTCAGACCCTCTATTTGTACTTCAGAGCATGCGTATGCTCCTGATTTCAAGTATTACTCAGTGTAGAGGGTTTGTAATATGAAACTTCATTATGATATGTTTCTGTTTTTGTTTCATCCCTCTACGGCTGGTAATACAGCTCTATCACCATGGAGATTTTCATTGGATCTGGGCATCTTTCATGGTTTTTTGTGTTTTCTTGTCTTTGATTGAAAATTTTGTTAAAAAACTTATTGGGTTCCAACTTAGCTTCATCTGCATGATTCTTCTATATCATTTCTTGTGAGCTTCAAGGTATTTTTATTTTCATGTACTCTTCACTATATCATGATCTTTGTAATTTAAGATGTACTTCAACATGTAAGTCTTTAACATTCTTTAATCTGTATTAATATTTCTGAGTTGAAATGCTTAAATCATGTTTCTTTCAAAATAATTAAGGATTTTACAAAGCATTATGGCTTGGATTCCTTAAATCTGGATATAAATTTCCTTTGGAGTTTGTCTTATTTTACCATTCTTTTCTATTGTGCCATTTGCTACCTGATTTTGGTTGTGAACTCTGTAATTCCTTAGTCATTTTCTGAGTAAAAATTGAACTCAAGCAATGCTCTTTCCATGATAAGTTGTTTTACTTCATTAATTGTAACCTTATATAGTCCATTTCAGTTTATAATGAAAATGCATACTTTTGATCTTAATAAATGATGTAGAAAATAAGAGTTCCATCTATGCTTTTAGATGATGATATTATGTAGTTGTTCCTATCTGCTGCAATTAATTGTACCTTTTAAACTTCAAGCTTTTAACTCTTCTTTTCATCAGTATAACTATGTCTTTACTTACTTGGAATTAGAAAGGAAGATGAAAAATGTTCTTAGGTCCTTCTTTGTCATTGGTCTGGAATTTTAATTGTGTAAATGCTTCTTTATTCATTCTTTACTAATTTCAAGTTCACTATTTGAAAGCACACCTACTCAAAGCTATGAATGCGGAAGGAATGAAATCCGAAGCTTGAAGATCCTTTATTTCCCTTCTTAGGTATAATGCAGTAGCTATTAATGAAGGTGGTGAGGGGCAGCGAGAACTAAATCAACCCAAACTGATGAAAATCTAGGCAATTATGGATTTCATTCTTTCTTTGTTGACAAATTTACGTATATATCCTTTCATTACATGCACTTGATTTCAGAGTTATTTCCATGGCTTGTTTGGGTTCACTGTAATTTTATTCCATACGAATAGATGAACTATTTTTGTGTAATGAGATGTATATCTTTCCTTTTTATAATTTATTTCATTTGAATGGATAATAATGAACATTTACACTTTAAAAACTTAAATAATTCACTTAATCATGGAAATAAATTAAAGTCAAATGTACCTTTTGATGTTCATTAGATGAGTAAAATTTATTATGCACCCTATCCTTCAAAGCTACAACCTACCTGTAACTTTCAAAACTTCATATCTGATACATGCTACCCTTCCTACCTTCCTCGAGGCCCTATAATGGTCATTTACAGCTGTTGCACAGTTTTGATGAGGGTTTCAAATGGAATGGTTGCATCTATGAGGCATAATCTTCTTTAACTATACCAAAGTTGTAATTTTAATCCAAAATGACTTCCAACTTTCCAAAACCAAATAATTAAAAGCTATATCTTTTTCCGAGATGGCTATCGTAAACATATTCAAACTCGTAACTCAACCAATCTTAGAAAACTTAAAAGTTTTGAGTTGAACTTTTTCACATAGGGTGAGAAAAATGTCAACAATTCTAGCGATCCTATGGGGGAAAGCTACCTAGTAGCTTGTATACTAGTGCCTTGCTCTTGTCCATTAGTGATGGAGTCAAATGCATACAACTGAAACTTGCATTTTTTTAAAACACACCAAAACTAGAAAGGATCTGGTGAACTAGATCAGGTGCACAAATACACTTATTGAATTAAAAATGGTAATGTGCATCAACTATACTTATTGAAAGGGAAATCCTAATCGACCATATTCTAACCAGCTACAAATCGAGGCTAAATAAAACCTAAGATAGGCAGTGAAAAATAGATTCCTTTTCTCTAGAACCAAGATGATGAATTCAACTTGTAAAACAAGTAGCATGACAAAACTGAAAAATGAGATATGTACCTTGAATTTGTTCCAAAACTTAGCCAAAAACATGAAGAATATTTCTAATTTATCAGCAGACTATTCTGAAGGGATTTGGAACTGATTGTTGAGTATCTGACACTCATTCTTAGGCTCTGATATGAGCGTGAATTCGGGTATTACCGTGGCATGTTGTGAGCTAGTGGGATACTAAATAGGACATGGCCTATAAATAGTTAAAAATCTAATCTTCTTGTCTTGTACTAAAAAATGAACCTTATTTTTGATCACGTGTTCTTTCTAAAGCTGTTTTGAAGGTTATTCTGAGAAGTGATCTGCCTCTATAAACTATTGTATATTCCTTTCAACAATCTGAAACTGATCTAAAAAATTATCAGCCTCTTCAAGTTGTTGTATACCATTAATCATAACATCATGAAGATGATGAGAAGGTTGTTCTCCTTCTTTAAACTGTTTGAAAAGATTTTCAGAGTCTTCAGATTGTTGTTCCTCCTTTTCAGTCTCCTGATCCACTACTACCAAGACTGACATTTTAGCAGCACTTTCAATTTTTTTCACTCTATCCCTTTTTACAATGTTCTCTAAAAATTTTATCTCATCCTCAATCAAAAATAACTTCTCTCGAATACTTGCATTACCATCTAGTAGTCCTCGTGAAACACTGTAAGTCCCTAATAATGCGTAACTATCTCCATACATGCAGAACAACGAGGTTCTTCACACTCAACTGTTTGAGCATGACAATTGTGAAAATAGTTTGTTTCTTTTTGGTCATCAACCATGGAAACTAATAAGATACAAACCAAGTGTTCATCCCTTAGATCAGCTGATTTATCTTCGGAAATTATTTGCAAATTTCTTTCAGTTTCTACCAACTAGGATGAATTAGTAGTTTGTAGGAGTATGTGATGATTGAAAAATAGGGACGGAAGCCTGACCACTTTTATTAAACTCAATCAATCAAACATTACAGAGAATGGCTGCAATATTTATAGATATTGCATAGCCAAATACACACAGGAGAATAAGTTGCACAGGTGCAACCAAATGCCAGAATAAACAAGCTTCCAATAACATCCCGGAAGCAGGAAATGAATAAATACAAATATATTGTTTACAACAATATAACAGTATGAAATAAAAGACAAATATGGTTGATTAACCATATAACCAAATAAAAATTATTATTTAATTAATAAAATTAAATAATTTAAACTATGCATAATTAATATTAGGATAATAATATTTAATCCTAACATTCCCCCCCTTAATTGTGCATTGTCTGAAGAGATGAGGAGAGAAATGCTCTGAACAACTCGAACTTGTCATGTGCTAGTGACTTTGTGAAAATATCTTCTCGTTGTTCAGCCGTTGGACAAAACTGAAGCTGGATGTTGTGCTTCAACACATGTTCACGTATGAAATGAACCTGAACTTCAATGTGCTTTGTTCTCTTGTGAAAAACTGGATTGCGAACAAGTTTGAGAACACCTTCATTGTCAACATACATGGTGGTCAGTTTGTCCTATGGTATTCCAAGACCTTCTAGTATGCGACGTAGCCAAATCGCTTCACAGACAACTTTTCCTGCAGAACGATACTCGGCTTCTGTGGAAGAGTGAGAAACAAAGTATTGTTTCTTACTTCCCCATGATATTGGTCTAGATCCCATAAAGAATACAAATCCAGAAGTGGATTTTCTATCATCAATGTTACCTGCATGATCTGAATCCGAATATCTAGTCAAGAAGAATTTTTCATTCTTCTTGTATTCTAGACCAAGATCCACTGATCCTTTGAGATATCTCAAAATGCACTTTGCTGCTTTCCAATGACAAATTTTGGGTTCCTGCATTAACCTGGATAGATAGCTCACTGCAAAGCTGATATCTGGTCTAGTGTAGGTCAGGTAAATGAGACTCCAAATCAGCTGCCGATAGAGAGTGGCACTTACCTCAGGAGATGGATCTGAACGAGATAACTGTAATCTATTCTCCATAGGTGTAGCAATTGGTGTGTAATCCATCATCCTAAACTTATCGAGCATTGTCTTGGTATATTTCATCTGAGAAACAAACATGTGATTCTCTTTCTGCCATACTTCTAGTCCAAGACAGTAGTGCATAAGCCCCAGATCTATCATGTCGAATGATCGCTTAAGATCTTTCTTCGTTTCATCAATCATCTTCACTGAAATTCCATCATCGACATAAACTACAACAATCACCATCTCCCCCCCTTGTTTTTTGAGGTAGAGATTGGGATTGTATGGATTTCTGACGAATCCATGTTGTACAAGATGCTCATCAATCTTGATGTACCATGCCCGGGGTGCCTGTTTGAGGCCATACAGAGATTTTATGAGTCTACATACCTTTTCTTCTTAACTAGGTACAATATATCCCTCAAGTTGAGTCATGTAGACTTCTTCTTGTAAATCTCCATTCAAGAAGGCACTTTTTACATCCATTTGGTGAACTTTCCATCCAAACTGTGTAGCTAGAGCAAAGATCATCCTGATCATTTTGATCTTAGCTGTGGGAGCAAATGTCTCCTCATAGTCAATGCCTTCTTTTTGTGCGTACCCCTTTGCTACAAGTCTTGCTTTGCACTTGTCCACTGTCCCATCTGCTTTGTACTTAGTTTTGAATATCCATCTGCATCCAATGGGTTTCTTCCCTGGTGGAAGATCAACAAGCTGCCAAGTGTTATTCTTCATCACTGATTGATATTCAGAATCCATGGCATCTTTCCAAGATTTTGACTGTAGGGCTTCCTGGACTGTAGAGGGCTCGTCTGATTCAATAACTCTACTCATCAAAGCAAAGTTAACTTCTTCTCTTGCTTTACTGCGAGTCCATGGTCCAGGGGTAGATGTATCCAGTGGAGCATCCAATCTTGCATCTCGTAATGTAGTTGTACACCATTTAGGCATACGTTGAACTGTTCCCATGGGTTGTGGTTCTATCTGATCAACACCATCATCCCCATCATCACTTTCATATTCTGAGGGAACATTAGCTTCAATTTTTACAACTGGTGAAAAATCTACATCTTGCGAGTCCAGAGGAAGAGTCTCTGCTTCCTTCTTCTCGAAAAACTCAACATCTCTGCTTGTGTAGACTTTTCTGGTTTTAGGATCCATCAACCTATACCCAAGAGTCTCTTCACTGTATCCAATGAAGATGAGATTTTGTGACTTCATGTCCAATTTCTTTCTGTTCTGTTTGGGTATGTGCATGTTGGCTTTACACCCAAATACTCTGAGGTGTGCAATGGATGGTTTCCTTTTTGACCATGCTTCTTGTGGTGTAATTCCATCAAGAGCAGTTGTGGGCGCTCTGTTTAACAAATACACTGTTGTTTTTGCTGCTTCTACCAAAAATGTCTTTGCAAGTCCGGAATCATCAATCATGCATCGCACCATTTCCATGATAGTACGATTTCTTCTCTCGACAACACCATTTTGCTGCGGTGTGTGTGGAGGAGGCATTTGTCGATGAATCCTGTGAGTTTGTAGGTAGTCTCTGAACTCATCACTGGTGAATTCCCCCCCTTGATCTGAGCGGAGAGTTCTGATGTGATGACCAGTTTCTTTTTCAACTGCAACTTTGAACTTTTTGAATGTTTCAAAGGCTTCACTTTTCTTGCGAAGACAAAAAATCCACATTTTTCATGAATAGTCGTCAACACAGAGCATGAAGTACTGGAACCCTGAATGACTTGGCTGCATTGGACCACACAGATCGGTATGAACCAGGTCAATTTTACCATGAGCTCGAAAATTACTCTCTTGGAATGAAACTTTGTGTTGTTTTCCTACTAAGCAGTGAGGACACTTGTCTATATCCTTCTGAAGAGATGGTAGCCCATGTACCATATTACACCGGTGAAGTGTTTCGAGATATTTGAAACTTACATGACCAAATCTCCGATGCCACAACTGGGCTGAGATTGAGTTTTTAGCCACAAGTGCTTGATCATTTTTGTGAATGAAATCAAGTTGAAACATTCGTCCCACATTTGAGGCTTTTGCAATTATTTTCGAGCCTCTGGATTTATCTCGAATCAAACACATTTTCTTGCCGGATTGACTATCAAAGTCAATTTTCAAGTTGTGATCTAGGAGTTGACTGACCGAAAGAAGATTATTTGTCAACCCAGGGACATATAGAACATCTGATAGTTTGCATTTGCGTGAACCAAGGGGTAGAGAAATTTTTCCAATCCCCTAAACTGTATATGAAGAATCATCTCCCAACAAAACATGATTTTTCGATGGCGTGTCCCTCATTGAAACAAACCAGTCTCTGTGGCTGGTCATGTGTCAAGTGGCTCCCGAATCAACATACCAGACATCACTAGATGACGTGGATGGTTCACTTGATCGAGCAGTGAACAAGAAGTCTTCATTGTTTGACTGTTCTTGTTGCTCAGCAATATTACCTTGCCGATGGGGTCTTCTTTTCCAGTTCCCCTTTTTCTGCCCGTGATAGTTGTTTGAATGTCCCTTGTGAGATTGTTGTTGTTGTGGTCCAGAATTACTTGATGAACCTTTCTTATAAGTGTTATACCAATAATCTTGTAAGTCATGTCCTCTTTTACAAATTGGACATCGCTTCTTCTGTTGATTGTCCCCATGATACTGATTCTGATGTGGGGACTTCTGATAGGATTTAGGTTTTCCTTTACCTTTTCCTTTCCATTTTTGATGTGAAGACAGTGTCTGCTCCTCTTCATCATCCTTGTTGTGCATTGCTTCCTCTTGTTGCAGTAGGTTTACTAGCTTGTCAAAACTAATTGTTGTATCTGACAAGTTTAGAGTTGTGACAAAAATGCGGTAAGAAGAAGGGAGAGCTCTTAGAACAATGGGAACGAGAGATTCATCTTTGACCTCTTCTCCTAGGGATAGAAGTGAATCCCTCAACTCTGCAACTCTTCTTAGGAAGGCTTCAATTTTCTCATTCTGTTTGAATTTCAATGTATGTAACTGACTCTGTAAATTGAGTATGACATTCTTGTTCTTGGCCTCATATATTGTGCTCAGCTTATCCCAAGCTTCTTTTGCTGATGTGGCATCTCGAATATGGGCTTGCACAACGTCGGATACTCCAAACAAGATGATGATTTTTGCTTTCTGATCTACTCTATCAAATTGTCGTTGTTGTGTTACATCAGTTGGTGATCTGGTTAGAGTACCAGTCACAACAGGCCAGATTTCTTCAAACTCAAGTTGTGTCTTGATTTTTGTCTTCCATGCAGTATAGTTTCTTCCTCTGAGCAATTGTGAATCCGGAAGAAAAAATTTGGGGGCATTGGTGCCCATTTTGCAGAGATCACTGACAGGGTTTGGCTCTTATCACTCCAGGTATAAGGTCTCCCAATCTATATACTGTCAGTCTGATATACCGAACCTTTCTATATACGTGCCCTTACGATATACCCATCGGTACGTTGAAGAAGCTCGCCCTTTTTATATACCTGGCGGTACGTGAAAGAGGCGTTAACGTACATGAAAGAATTCAATACGTGGGTACCAAGATAGTACTGATGGGGTTTGTGCGATTATTGACACCGACTCAAAGAAATATCCTCATACGCACGCGTAACTTCGCTATATACTCGGATAATTTCTCAGTCTGGATTTATGTCTTGCAATCATTCACAGACGGATGGGATGGTTCATAGTGTGTGCACTGTGACCTTATTACTCCCCATCAATTTAAAGGGACGATGCCCAGACGATGTTGTTGCAGCTATATTAGGCGTTAAGTGCAGTAGTAGTCGCAACAGCTTTACCCGTAAGCGCTTCCCAGAGGCACCGTATATACCGAATGCTGCGAATGAGATCTAGGATCTCGTGAGTGTTACAGAACCAATTTTTATTATTTTTGATGACAATTCTACCACTTTTTGAGCAGTTACAAAGTTTGCAGTTGACTATGATAACCTGCAAATTAATACAATATGTAGCAGTATACAATTTACATTTAAAAAATTGTACAATTTGAATGACAAGCAAAAAATTTCAGTTTCGGGGTCCTGGTGGCCTCCTGAGCCCAATACGACCCAAAATGCTAAAAATTGCAAAAAAAATAGCTGAAAATGCAATTTTTAGATGGGTCTCCTTTTGCAAAAAATGTCCAAAATGAAAAACCAGGCCGAATGGGAGAAATTTTTTTTTTACCCTAAATTAGGGATTTCTCTGCTAAATTTAGTTAGTTATAACTAAATTCAAAAAATCTGCTAAATTTAGCAGTTCTGCCAAATTGTAAAATGTGAGTTGGGGGGTGGGATTTGAACCATGCACCTCCCACTTCTAAGGCTTTCCCTCTATCCAACTTGGCCACTTAAGGGCACTTGATGTAGAAATGAGCAAATTTATATTTAAAGTATATCAAAAAATGACATACCTTAGAAAATGCGACCTAGATGAAGGATCCACGTGGCTGCAGCTGGTGAGAGGCGTTTTTAGGTTATTTTTTAGCTAAAAATCTGAATCTGAAGCATCTACAATACTTTATCTCCTTTGGCCGCCACTTTTACCTTATTTCTCACCTTTTTTTCATTTTTTTGCTTGCTTGGTCGTTGTTTTCTTGTGCAGGTCACTTGGATGGAGGATTTGGCGCTGGCACTGCTGTTTTTCTTTGTTTGGGCTGCTGGTTCCTTGCTTTGGGTGCCTATTTTGACTGCTATTGTATTCTTTGCTTTTCTTTTGTATTCTTTGCTTTTGTATTAATTTGATTTGCTTTCCTTTTGCAGGCTTTGGCGTGGAGGACTGGCTGAAGGCGCCTTTTTCTTTGTTTTCTTTGATTCTTGATTGATATGCTTTGCTTTGCTGATTTCTATGTGTGCAGGTCCAGCATGAGGAGGATTTGGGCACCTCTTTTTTTTATTCTTTGCTTTGTTTTTTATTTGCTCCTTTCTTGTGTGCACAGGTAGCTCTTTTCCTCAGGCTTCACAAATCCATATACATACATACAGATTTGGATGTCCAGTGGGACTACTAACAATAACAGGAGCTATATTTCTTCTCTAATTTAGAGATAAAACCTGTAATGGGGTAAAAAGAAATACCAATATTTTGTTTTAAGAAATATTTTGAATACCTGCTGCAAATTTTGCCTAGTGCTGAGTGCACCAGTGCAAGAAAAATTTGCGTTCCAAACATGTGGAACTGAACAGGAGGTTGTGGGTTTGCAGGGGGTTCTGGGAAGCTGTATGAGGCAGCACTGGCTCTCCTTCTAGTGTAGATTTCTTCTCCACAAATTCTCCTTCTTCTGTAACCTTCTCCAACCTTGCTAGGAGCTTCAATTCGCTCTGGTACCAAATGATGATTGAAAAACAGGGACGAAATCCTGACCACTTTTATTAAACTCAATCAATCAACCATTACAGAGAATGGCTGCAATATTTATAGATATTGCACAGCCAAATACACACAGGAGAATAAGTTGCACAGGTGCAACCAAATGCCAGAATAAACAAGCTTCTAATAACATCCGGGGAAGCAGGAAATGAATAGATACAAATATATACTGTTTACAACAATATAACAGTATGAAATAAAAGACAAATATGGTTGATTAACCATATAACCAAATAACAATTATTATTTAATTAATAAAATTAAATAATTTAAACTATGCATAATTAATATTAGTGATAATAATATTTAATCCTAACAGTATGGTGCTTTCATGCACATTGTTCTTGGAACACAAAGACTGTTGATCATCCCTAATCTAATTTAGATCTACTAAAAATACAGACTGTACCTTTTGAATTGGTTATTCCTATAATTCTGGAGTATGATCAAACTGATATTTAGAATCCCATTTCTCTATGTTATGTAAAAATTCATACCTATTGTTTTCTTCAGTTGGTTGTCCCTCTTGAATGATATTGTGATCCTCTTTTTCCTGAACTGGAAGTATGAGTAAAGGAGGAGTGGGACTAATCTCAGCCTTAACTGCAAATTATTTAAAGAGAGGCTCAGGTAAAAACTCTATTTTAGGGACAACATCTAAACGCTAATTTGGACACTTTATTTTGGATTCAATGCATGATTGTGGGGTAGGAAAAGAAAGAATTGCAGCATCCTGATAATTTAAAATTTGATGAATGGGTTTGCTTTGGCTGACAAGCAGAACATATAGGCATTGAATTTTGATAGGGAAGGTAAGCAGGAAAACTCTTTTAATAGGGTTCCATAACCTGAGGCTTATCATTTTTAACTGCTAATGATTTCTCGTATAGTTCCTTGATAGCTAAAAATTATTTCTTAAGTTCATTAAGCTCAATTTTAATATCTGTTTGCCTTTCACATTCAACATAACCCTCTGCATTACTTTGACCTTGAAGAACTTAATGATCATCATACTAGTTTCTAAGGTTTGTTTCATAAGGATATTCATTCTGATAGGGGTTATGAAACTGGTCTGAAGGGGAAATTAGATAAAAGCGTTGCTAGCTTGGCTGATAATACTACTGAAAATGAGGGTTCATGGTTGCAGGACCTCATAAAATACTGAAACTATAAAAAATAGGTTTGTTTCTCATAAAATGAATGATAAGAGTAAATAAACAAATCTGACTTTCATGAAAAATACATCTAAAAATTTGATGATGTTGTTAAGTGTTCTACTAATCTGAATTTAGATTCATGGAGTCGTCCTATGAGTTCTTGTTCGATCTTGAATCTTCAAAATGCATCAATAGTAGTTTCTAGTCCTTGTCCCCATCGAGTGTGCCAAAAACTGTTATCTCTCAAAAGTATACCCTGTAGAGATATGGCTGCACATTTTCTAAGCTTGCAAATTTTATCTCTCTTTCGTAGATACTATTGAAACACCTCGGGTCTATGGGTATACCTATTTTGAGGTGAGTCTCTGGTATCAATGTCGGTTCCTTATTGATGTATCCTAAACTTATTTTTGGGGTTTAAGGGTAAAAGATTGACTGTAAAAAATGAATTAAAACTAAGGTGATACAACAAACTTGTATGAGTTCTTTGACTGAGTACATGCACAATTGATACGGAATGAACTTATGATGCACATGCTAATAGATTTCTTAAGTTAAGTAAGGGTAAAAACTTTGATGTATTGAGGGATAGAATCACAACAATACGACTAAGTTACACATACACATTAATATCATGTAGAGATTGCTGAATTTACAACAAGGTAAGATGATTAATCAGGGAATTCAATATTGATAAGATTAATGGAAAGCATACACAAGACTACAAATAATTGGAAAGGCAAACAATACTTCACATTCAAAGGGAAAAACTGACAGAAAAATTCTTCAGCACTCTTGTATCTAAAAAGTCCTCTTTGTGCTTTGTCAAGGAGCACAATATATAGCAAAATTGATACACCCACCCTTCCTAAAAATAGACTAAGGTTGTACTTGCCCATACATCCTATTTTTATCTTTTATTTAATAATAAATAAAGGAATAAAATAAAGCGAACAAGTACAAAGAGGCATTACTAGACTTTGATTACATATATTCAAACTGAATTTGACTTTTCTATTTTTAAGAAAAGCATGGGTGAATAACTTGCTAATAATAAACCGTGCTTGATGAGCAAGTCTCCTTCTAGGTGCATGTAAATTTGTCTTATTATGTTTTCTGTCCTTTTTTTAAGGCATGCAATAAATCATCTCCCTATGAATGAGAAAATAAAATTCCATTAATCTAAAAAATTGCAAAAATAATCACCCATGCATCCACTTGATGGGGACCACTTCCAAGCTTAGGCTCTGATGTTGACATCTCGATGCGTAATTTTGTCCTCTTATGGTCACATCTGAGATTTCAACCTCTGTAAGCAAAATAATACCTTTTTTTTAAGCTCACATATGAGAACCACCTTCCATGTTGACCACTTTAAGGGTACGAGGTATTTAGCAAATTTTCAAGGTAAAATATTTCAATTTTATCATCAGTCCCTTCATGATTACATGTCAAACATATTCCTTGTCTTCTGTGAATTGTGCATGTGAATAATATTCCATTATAACTAAGGTGGTAATAATATATTAGGGGTCAAATAATGTTGACCATGCACTTTCGTATAGTCTTATCCTAACATGGATTCCTCCTACACATGTTATGATTAAATAATCATTTATCTTGTTTTACATGGCACAAATTTACGAGGCCTTCTTCTGAATTTGACTCAGATTATTTCTATTGAAAACATAATATTTAAATTATAATTTTGTCCCCTCGTCTATGATGGCATACCCCTCGAGCTTTGTCGGTGGCTCTTCTTTCGAGACTAACCCGAGTGGAGTTAGGATTTTTTTGGCTTTGAAACATACATACCTTTTGACCATGGTTTGGTTGAGTTTGGTTGAGTTAACATTGATTATGACTACTTCTTGATCATTAATTGAATATACCTTGATCATCTCCACCTTGAATTTGTAGCTTGGTAGTTGGATCTTTTCCCGTGGTTAAGTTTCATTAACTCACTTCTAGAGATCATGTGGTAAAGGAAACTAGAACCCTAATGATTGTTCAATTTTTGCTCTTGCTCTCTTGGTGAAGCCTTGGAATTTTTTTTGCAAGACTTCCATTGTTGAAGCTGTTGAACTCGAATTCAGTTCCTTTTTTAGTCTCTATAGTGAACTTTACAATCATATATCTGATTCTTCTGTGATTTTTTTAACTTTCTTGGTTATGTGCATTGTATTTTCTGCTATGAAGCTCGTTTCTTGAGGGTTTTACCTATGTAAAGAAATATCCTTTTGTATTTTCATCTTTGTGAACTTTGAGATATTTTGGTAATGAATGGTTATCACCATGAAGATTTGGGGCTCTTCTTTATGAATTTGAGTTCTCTACATTTTTAGCATGAAGTTTACATTATGTTGGGGTTCAGCCTGGAGGGTTTTGAGTATGCTCGACCCTTGCTTTATTTTGTTCCATGAACATAGCTATTTATGGAGATTGTTCTGAGCATTTTCTTTTCCATTCTTTGAGCTTTCTATGATCTTTTGGTCTAAATCCCTCCGTTTGATCTCTTTGCCGCCATTGATAAGAAATCAAAGATTCACTACTTGATGATGGGTTGTCTTGATACTTACTAGAACATTTTACTTTTGACAAGTTAAGCATGTTTTGTACTCGAGGTCTCCTGGGTAATCCTTTGTCTGTCTTTTTTAGAGATCTCTCATTTTTCAATTCAAAAATGACACCATATCTTCTGATTTACCTTAAATATAAATGGGTAACATTATTTCTATTATAAATGATAAATATGAAGCTTCGTTGATGAAGGGTTTTCTCTTTTCATGCATATTCTTTCTTCAATTCTAGATTTGGAAGTTTTTGAGATCTCTAGTGTTTGAACTTGTTCATTTTGATTCTATAATCTTCTTTGAAGATTTTAATGGCCTTTGGAACTCTATTTAATTTTTGATCAGTCATGTTGCCATTTCAAGGTGTTTTTTGTATTTGGTTTCCTAGTCAACTTTATCGCTTTGGCTTATGGGAACATTTGATACGGACGTATTGTTGAAACTCACTTCACATTATTTTGTACCTTGTACTACCTGATTCGAGCTGACCTTGTACTCACTGAGTTTGAATATTATGTTTGATCCATTTTAAGATTTTTTCAGTGCTCTATTTCCATGCTTATAGTTGAGTTTGGCCACGACTGAGATCCATCTCCTTTGAACGTTCTATCATTGTCTAATATAAAGTGATAATTGGGTTTGATTTTAACTGTAATCAAGTGTCAATAATGTACAATTCAAAATTCTATTTCACTTTGTTGTATTTTCCTTTTGTTGTAGATTTTTTGCATGATAGTTGCTCCACCTCGGAACTTTGTAAATAACTTAGAACCTCTATTTTTACTTCCGAGCATGTATATGCTCCTTATTTCAAGCATTACTTAGTGTAGAGGGTTTGTAAAAGGAAAATCCATTAGTATATGTTTATTTTTATGTTTCATCCCTCTATGGCTGGTAATACTGCTCTGTCGCCATGGATATTTGCATTGGATCTGGGCATCTTTCGTGGTTTTCTGTGTTTTCTTACCTTTAATTGAAAATTTTGTAGAAAAACTTACTGGGTTTGAACTCAGCTTCATCTGTATGATTCTTCTATATCATTTCTTGTAAGCTTTTGTGTATTTTATTTTCATATACTATGCACTATATCATGATATTTGTACTTAAAGACTATAATTTGAGATTGAAGTATTTAATATTCTTGAATTTTTTTCAATGTTTCTGAGTTGAAATGTTTCAATCATGTTTCTTTCAAAACAATTGAGTATTTTGCAAAGCATTATGGATTGGATTCCTTAAATCTAGAATATAAAGTTCCTCTGGAGTTTGTCTTATTTTACCATTATTTTTTGTTGTGCCATTTGCTACATGATTGTGGTTGTGAACTCTGTAATTCCTTAGTCATTTTGTGAGAAAAAATTGAACTCAAGAAGTGATCTTTCCATCATAAGTTGTTTTACTTCAAAAAAATGTAACCTTACATAGTCCATTTAAGTTTATAATGAAAATGTATGCTTTTAATCTTAATAAATGATGTAGAAAATTTGAGTTCCATTTCTGCTTTCAGATGATTATAATTTTTACTTGTTCCTATCTGTTGTAATTAATTGTACCTTTTAAACTTCAAGCTTATAAATTTTCTTTTCATTGGCATAACTATGTCTTTACTTACTTGGAATGAGAAAGGAAGATGAACAATGTTGTTAGGTCCTTCTTTATCACTGGTCCCAAATTGTATATTTGTAAATGCTTTTTTGTTCATTTTGTACTGATTTCAAGTTCATTATTTGAATGCATAGCTACTCAAAGCTGTGAATACAACAAGCATGAAATCTGGATCCTTGACGATCCTTTATTTCCTTTCTCAAGTACAATGTAGTAGCTGGTGAAGATGGTGGAGAGGGGCAGCAAGGAAAAAATCAACCCAAACTGATGAAAATCTAGGCAATGATGGATTTCATCCTTTATTTGTTCACAACTTTACGTATATGTCCTTTCATTGCATGCAATTGATTTTAGAGTTATTTCCACTGCTTGTGTGGGTTCACTGTAATTTTATTCCATATGAATAGATGAATTATTTTCATGTAATGAGATGTATATCTATCCTTTCTGTAATTTCTTTCATTTGAATGGATAGTAATGAACTTGTACACTCAAAACACTTAAATAATTTAATTAATCATGAGAATAAATTAAAATCAAATGTACCTTTTTATGTTCATTGGATGACTAAAATTTATTACGCACCTTGTCCTTCAAACCTACAACTTGTCCGCAGCTTTCAGAACTTCATATATGATCCATGCTGGCCTTCCTGCCCTCCTCAAGGCCCTTCAATGGTTATTTATGGTTGTTACATAGTCATGAAGAAGGTTTCAAATAAAATGGCTGCATCTATGAGGCATGTTATTTAACTGTATCCAAGTTGTAATTTTAATCCAAAATGACTTCCAACTGTCCAAAACCAAACAATGAAAAACTATATCTTTTTCTAAGATGGCTGTCCCAAACATAGCCAAACTCATAACTCGACCAATCTGAGAAACTTAAAATGATGAATTACTCCATCTTTATCTCCCACTAGTCCTATTAGGTAATATATGTTTTATGTGGAACTATATGATCTTTTCCTTATACATAAATCTCCTAAGATAGGGACTACTAGTCTTATAAGGATACAAACACCCTATTAGAAAATAGGTTACACAACTCATTTCAAAGACATATGAACTTAATTTGGGATAATACTCTTAAGTCGGATGTGTGAGGATACTCAAGAAACCTAATCTAGAAAAAAATGGAAGTTTGTTGCCATGTTTAGAGCCTTTGAATCCCTAACTAATTTTTGGATCATAACTATAGAAATCTCATAATTGATCCTTGTCTTTAAGAAGTGTAATTGTGGAATGTTAATTTAGAGGAAAATGAAACATGATCTTCCTCGTAATGTGATTAAACCCTCTTGTTATGGATGAAGAACCTAATACCTATAATGCTTATTGTGTACTAATTCAATTATCAATTTATAAATGAATGAAAGAAACTCGACCCTAAATGCTTAAACACCAAAAAAAAGTTAACTTCACATCCTTTGGACGTACGCTTGTCCCATTGTGTAATAGAGGTAGGATATGTGGTAAATATGTATTCCCTTAGGAGAGGATCCTAGATATAATACATAATATCCTTGTGTGGAAATAAAAATCCCATTAACGAATGAGAAAATGAAACAAGTAATTAAAATAAAAAATTTAATCCTTATTCAACGAGATACACTATAAATCAAATGTTAATCAATATAGAGGGAATCTAGTGAAAGGAAAAGGATTGTATGATTCACATATTATGAACCCTTCTATTTCTTAAGTTAAGTTTTGAAATGGAATTTTAATAAATGTGAAATCCACAAGTATCGTGATGTGGGAAGACCCTATCTATAAGTTTGTATGTAGTTGAATCGTTATGTTGTGCCTTGTTATATGGGAACATAAGTTGTTTTTTGTGAATCACATGTTTCTTCTTTTATCTATGGGGATTAATGTGGTGCAAAAATATCATGTGTTGTGTGTTATCCCACGTGATCTCCTATAGAGTCATGTGTAATAAAATGTAAGTAAAAAAAATATTTCTTGTATTTTTTGGTGTTGTTTTTGTGCGTGTAAATTATGTGCATTACAATCTCAATCATGATAAAGTTTTATTTGTTAGAATTATGCATGTCATGCAAAATAAAAATAAAAATTATGTAGTGTTCTATGGATTTTTGTAGTGTTATGTGGGTTTTGTAGTGTTCTGTAGATTTGAAAATTGTCTATAGTGTACCATGGGTTTGGTGTAGTAACTAGCGGGTTTCAAATCATTTGAAAGTTCTTCACATATTTTAAGGATCACCTTGAAGTGTTCTTAAAATTATATATTTAATTCAATATAATGTAACAAAGTAGAATTCTATGATGAAAAGTAAAATACAATACAATGTCGTAGAGGTCAGAGAAAGTCAATGGAAATAAAGGATTTCCACGTATGACAGAGAATGTCCATGAAGGTCATGAAATGTCATGGAAGAAATAGAAAACAAGGGAAATCCATGGAATAATTAAAGAATATTTATAATTCAAATATTATTCTTCAGAATCTCACTCATGTCTTAAATCTACAAGATTTATGTTATCCAATGTTACCCCTCAAATAAAATCAATCAAACATGACCTTGCATAGGAGAAACGGAGAGGTTGGTTCAGCCGTGTGAGCTCACATTTGATACCAAAAATCAAAGTTGCGGGTGGGCTCGGTGATGGAGGAGCAAGGTCAGAAAATGAGGCAAAAAAATGTTAAAGGAGATCAGAGCTCAACAAGAAGAAAATGAAGAAAGGCAGTGTTCACTCGAGGCCTTGAATCAGTTAAGTATAAGAGAGTCCACAGAATCCCCCATGTGTCTCGACGGCACACTATCACATGTCAAGTCCAAAGAAAAATCCCAAACAGGCACTTGCTCTCCACATGGTCAGAGTCCAAATATTTGCACCGGTCATTGAAAAGTCTCAAAGGACTGGCAGAAGGAGCTGCCTGTCAGATCGACACAACTTCAGAGGTGAAATACAAATATGGTCTCCAAATGAACACTAGCCTTCCATGTGGTCTGAGTCTAAAAAGTGGAACCGACCGTATAAAATTCCAAACGTTAGTGGAAGCCTCCACATGCCCTATCAGCGAAACTTCAAAGGAAAAATCCGGAGCTAGGTCCCAAATGTACACTGGCTCTCCACATGTCTTGGATCAGACATAGTGTCTCTGCCAAGCAGAAGGGACTTGGGTAGAACACAAAGAAAGCGTATCAATCCCATGGACCATGCCACGTGTCTCATTAGAACAACTTCAAGAGTGAACAGAGGAAGCGAAATCTTAAGAACATGCGAGGCTTCCATGTGGATCTTGCAATGATAGACTCCAAACCCAAAGCACCTTCAAACGGTGAAATCTTTCAAATAGAAGCTCAGTTTTGAGCGGGAAAGAACTTTTTGGAAAGCTCCCAACGTCTGCTACTCACCTACCACCATTATTTAAAAATGATAAATTGAGTCTTCCATTTTTTAGGTTGTCAAGCTTCTCATCTACCACCATAATGAGGTTCCATTTTCTTTTCTTTCCCAACAAGAAAAATTAATGAAGGAATGGGTTGTGTTATGGAACCCATCAATTTTTTTAGGTGAACTCAATGCATTTTTTTCAGGTAATTGGAATAGGATCTTGAATTATTCCCTCCTTTCTCTTTTATTCTTCCTATATATTATAACAAGGGGAAATTTTATAAAGGTTGGACATTTATGCTTTACACCCTCCATTCTTCCCTTGTCAACAAGTGATTTTATGGAGTTCAAACCTCCCATTAAAATTGTAATGAAAATTTTACCTCTTGGTTACTGTAATGCATGGTATCAACTTTCAGAGCTATAAGATATGTTTGTGGATGATTTCAACCCTCTCATGTGTTTATTGCATCTGCCTGATCTCTCATTATAGTTTGGTTATCTTTGCATGGTAGTTGTGTTATAGTTTTAATGGTTTGTGATTAATTGCAAAGAGGGTCTTCAGAATTCCTTTGGTGCATCACCTTTGTTAGTTTAGGTTTATTTTCTTTTATCTTATTAACCTTGTTTCCTTGGCAAGCTAGAGTAGGTTTTACAGTAGATCCTCTACAATATGAATGTGTGTTTCTGAATAGAGTTATAGGAACCAGCCTTCATCCAAAGAGCTCTCCCGATTCGCAAAGTCCCACACTTTGGGAGGAGATCCTTTTTATGAAATCACACTAAGAGTCTCAACCCATCGAGTTTCAGACATTCAACGGTATTGTGGTCACACATAAACAGTTTTAGCATACCCGATGGGATAAAGAAGTCTTTATTTTATTGCAGCAAGATTGATATGTACTTTTTATAAGTTTCCATCCTATAAGAAGCTTTGAAATTGAACATCTAGTGACTCTTAAGAGGCATAATCCACTAGTTTCAGCAGTCCAAGCTTGGCGGATTCATGAGAAGAATCCAAACATGATAAACAACTAGAGAGGAGGGGCTATTTGTCTATCTACATTTATCCCTAGATAGAGAAAGAAGGGGAAGAAGATCTCAGAGGTCTGTAACTCCAACAAGTAGAACCCTGTCAACACCTCCAATTGGTAGGCCTTGTGTTTAATCGACTAGACTTCTTAGACCAATCAGGATGGCATAGCCCAACCCCTACATCAACTTCACTAGCAGTAGCCTGTTTGCTCTCAATGCACAAAATATTGTTCCAGTTGCAGCATTGAAGAACGTTCCATATTTCACTAGAGAGAACCAAAAAAATCTAATTGATCACATCCAAGACATTGCAAATGTCTGTGAAATTCATGAGATTTTTTAAATGGACATTTTTGTTAAGTTGTTGGCATCATCATTTAAAGGTAAATCTTTTCAATGGTTTAGGAGTCTAACAACAGGGTCTATCTAGAATTGGGATCATTTGTGCATATCTCTTCATAATCAATTTGGATAAAAAGTGGGACAATCTATCCTTTTTGGAACAATTGAAAACCATCAAGAGAGCTTCGAATGAATAGTTGATGGACTTTGATTTTAGAGGACGTGGGATAGGATTTTGGTTGCCATGAGACTAACAGTTGAAGGTTCTTTTTTATAATTCTTTAAGGATTTAAATTCTGATTTCCATGTTGATTTAATCAATGGGAGGTATAACTATACCCTCCACCTATAACATTGCTATTAGAGCTCAAAATTGTTTAATTCAGAATGGTAAATTTGCACCTAATCCAACTTTTCCTCTATTTCTAGAACTAGGAGCTCCTACAACTAGCCAAACACTAGAGTTAAACCCCATTCCAGCCCATAGGAATCAAAACAATAGTGAGGATTCTACTTATTAAAGCACTTCAAAAGAGCTACAAGAGGTTATGAAACAACTACAGAACCTAGGAATTGAGCTAGTGACTATTAAGAGACAACTAGCCGAAAGTTCTAGACCATATCAAACTCCAAATCATTACCAATCTAGACCCCCATACAAGAAAAATAGACTACCAGCTCAAGCTAGAAATCAAAATCAGAGCCAAGGACAACCTCGAGATGTTAGGCCATTTTGACCATATGATCCTACGTGGATTCAACATAGAGGGATTTGTTTCCAACACAAAACAATAGGGCACATGAGTATGACTAGTGTTACCCCTGTAATGTACCTCACAATCAATCAATGTGTTTCAATTTTTGCATTAAATCAAGCTTTGATGGTACAAATTATCGGCATGTCCCAAGAAGCAAGACAAGAAGGAAATCAACAACAAGAAACTTTTCTAGAGGCACCTCTAATGGAAACCACATTGGTCAATTAGCACACAGAAGACTTATATGGAGTTATCAACACCCTTTTCAGGGTGTAGCTGTCAACACATGGTCCAAGAAGAGAAACATTAAGGAGGGACAACCATCTAATCTAGTTTTTTCTCATCCCACTCCTACACAACAAGGATTTAGTAGACCAAATTCAGCCCCAAACGTGCAAAATCAGCCCAAGGCATCCTGTGCAACAACACATGTGCCTGTTCAAGCTCCCGAGAAGGTTATGCCAAGTAAGGGGAAACAAAAGGAACATTCATGCCCCTTTAACATTATTGATCAGATGAAGAAAACACATGTGAAAATTTCCATGTGGGAGTCACTGGGAATCCCAGGACAACAAGATTTGTTGCAAGTTGCAATGGCCAATTGTTCTACCTCGAATGGATCAAACCAAGGTCAGGAGAAAGTTCTCACTAATGTAATGCAACAGGGTGGTGGTCAACCAAGAGAAAAATTTGAAGCCTCCACTGTTCTATGTGTCATTAATTATTAGGAACCATTTGGTACATAACTACATGATAGATTTTGGTGTAAGTACCTCATTGATGTTGAAACAAATATCAAATCAATTAGGTCTAAAGTATGAGCCATTTTTGAGAGGATTAGTACAACTAGATGGGATAGAAGTAGGAATGGTAGGGGTCACCAAAGCATTAATCCTAACACTATATACATGCCAAAATGTCACAGTTCTGGAGGATGTGTTTGTGATTGACCTCCCACCACTCTTTGCATTGTGCTTGTCAAGAGACTTCACTTCCAAAATTGGAGGCTATTTTTCTTTCTGATTGGTTGCACATGCTATTCAAAACAAGGTATGTAGCTAAAGCTAGAATATGGTCTAAAGCCCGTAGAAAAATTTCACATAGATCCTCAGACACCGAGTTCAATCATTTTTCAATTGTTCATCCTTTGATTAAGAAGATCTTCCAAGAACCCATGAAGTAGATACCAAAATCACATGCATTCCAAACTTGACCCTTGACAAGTGGGAAAACAAGAGACATGTTTTTGACACTTACAAATAAATGGAAGAATCTGAGTTGGGATTCTATTATATGCATTAAGAGAGTCAACCTCTTCCTAACATCACCAAGCCAGGACACGAGGAGGATAATGAAGTGTGGCCCTTATATTTTGATGGGTTGAGGAGTAGAGAAGGAACAAGAGGGGGAGCTATGCTAATTTCACCATAAGGTATGAAATACTACTCAACTTTCTATTTCTAGTTTGCTTTCTCAAACAACACAGCTGAGTATGAAGCCTTAATCCATGGATTGCATTGGGAGAAAAAGAGAGGCTTTAAAAACTTATAGGTTTTTGGTGATAGCGAGATGATTTTGAATCAAGTCAGAGGACAGAATGCTGCCAATAATGGACTATTCAAGAGCTACAAAAATAGTGTTTGGGACCTAATTGAAGAATTTTAACCTTTCAACATTGTTTCCATACCCAGGAAGAGGAATGAAGTTGTAGATAGGTTTGTAGTAGTTGAAGATACATTTGATGTGCTCGACAGTATCAAAAGAGATAAAACACAACCACATATCCGTATGATTATAAGGGTAGTAGTTCCAGACAATAACGCAAGATGCCAAGTGTTTGAGAATTATCAACAAATCGTCAATTTATTGCAAGAAGAGGCTGAATTCTTAGCTAGGAATTAAGATAAATTGGAGCGGCAGTACATGGATCAAGTAGTGCAACTGCGAACCAACAAGCTTCCCAGAGTTTTGGGGACACTGGAATCAATATTCAATCCTAGTGACCAATTTCGTAGAGATAAAGCAAACATTAAGGTCAAGGGAGATGATTCAGAACCTATTTTTGTTGGGGAAGGAAAGACACTCCAAATTGGTAAGGTGGCCACTGAACAAGAAAGATATGAGTTTGCACAACTTTTCCAAGAGTTTCCAGACATCTTCATTTGGAGCTATGAGGACCTACAAGGATTCAATCCTAATTTTTCAAAATATAGAATAGAGATGGATCAAGATTCCGAGCCCATCAAGAAGAGGCAAAGACCAGTTAACCCACACATTGAGCCTCTTATGAAGAAAGAGATGAACAAGATAATACAGGAAAGAATTATACTTCTAATCAAAAACTTGAGTTGGGTTGCCAACTTGGTCCCAGTCAGGAAGAAGAATGGAGAAATAAGGTTGTGCGTGGACTTCTAAGAATTGAATAGGGAATCACTCAAGGATCATTATCCACTTCCATTAATGGAGAAAATATTGCAGGTTGTAACCAGTTCTGAAATGTTTTTGTTTCTAGATGGCTACTCAGGCTATAATCAAATAATGGTGAAGGAACAAAATCAGTTCAAGACAAATTTCACCTCTAAGTGTGGCACCTATGCCTACAGGAAGATGCCATTCAGTTTGTCTAATGCCATAGCCACTTATCAAAGGACGATGGATATGGAATTCAAGGGGTTGATAAAAAAATAATGCTAATATATATGGAAGATATCAGTGTGTTCTCCAATAACACAACGGATCACCTCTTTCATTTGAGACATGTATGTCAAAGATGTAGGGAATTTTGGGTATCATTAAATCCCCAAAAATGCACATACCTGACTCATAAAGGAAATCTCCTAGGCCATATTGTGTCAAAGGAAGGATTGAGGATTGACCCAGAAAGATTTGAAGTGATTTGAGAATTACTATTGCCAAGCCATAAGAAGTCTCTTCAGATATTTCTAGGAAGGATCAATCTTATTCGTAGGTGTGTGCCAAATTTTTCCTCTCTTGTGAAGCCAATAACATTGATGCTAAAGAAGAGTGTGGAATTTAGGTTGACAGCTGAGGGAAAGGAAAGTTTTGAATCCATCAAAGAGGCTATATCCCAATATCCAACTCTTGTCAATCCATACTTCTCCAAGGACTTCATGCTCTATGCCTTTGGTAGTTGGGACAAAATTTCTGCAATCCTAGTGCAATGAAACAAAGAGGGATCTGAACAACAAGTTTCCTTATTTAGTGAATGTTTAGAGGAATATGAAGTGAGATAATCATTCATTGAAAAGCATGTCCTTACAGTAATCAGGAGCTTGAAGAAGTTCAAGCAACTTGTCTGAAACAATAAAATTGAGTTGTTGGTCTCTCATGCAGGAGTCAAGGACTTCCTTTTGGAAAAAGATCTAAATGAGAAAAATGAAGGATGGATCATTCATGTTATGTAATATGAAATTTATATTAAAGTCACTAAGTGGGTCCGTGGAAAGGGGTTATGTGAATAGCTGGTGTCAAGTCAAAAAGATGAATCATGTAATGAAAATGAGGTTGTTTTGGTACTCAAAGAGGGTCAAGAACAAGCAAATGATATTTTTCCTATCCCTTGTTAGACTCAAAATATGATACAATTCCTACAAACAGGCTTGTAACCTCAAGAAATGAGCAATGAAAAAAGTATATATTTCAGATTACAAGTCACTCCATATATGTTTGTTAATGGTTTTTTGTTCAAAAGGGACATCAATGGTGTTCTACTAAGGTGCATCGAAATAGGTCAAATCAAGAGGGTGTTACAGGAGTTTCACGATGGAGGAGCTGGAGGTCATTTTTCCCCACGGGTAACAACTCTCAAGATAATGAAGATTAGATATTTTTTACCCACGATGTTTAGTGAATGCTACACATGGATCCAAAAATGTAAGAAATGGGCATTCTTCATAGGCAAGGAAAGACTAGTAGCACTTCCATTTCACCCAATTACAGTTGACCAGCCATTCATGCAATGGGGATTGGAATTCATTGGGGTCATAAATCCAAACTCAAGCCAAGGCCAAAAATGGATTCTCATGGCAACAAACTATTTAAAAAAGTGGACCGAGGCGGTAGTACTAAAAGAAGCAAATGATTCTAGCATACTAAACTTTTATAAAGGGATAGTGAACAGGTTCGTTGTATCGGCCACTATCATATCAGATAATGCATTGGCATTCTTGGTTCCAAGATCACAAAATGGGTTGTGAAGAATGGGATCTACTTGAGCACCTCTTCCAATTATTACCCACAACGAAATGGGTAGGTAGAGTCCACAAACAAGAATTTGTTAAGAATCATTAGAAGAACTCTAGATGAAAATCGAAGGACATGGCATACAAATATCAAATCAGCATTGTGGGCTGATAGGATCACACCAAATAGGTTAACAGGTAACAATCCTTACAAGCTAGTCTATGGGAAATAGGCAGTGTTTCCTATATCATTAGATCTCCCCACATTAGAACTCATGAAGCAGTTATAATTATCTGAGTTTGAACCAATGGAGGCTAGGTATGTACATTTTATGGAACTGGAAGAGATCAGAGAACATGTAGTTCAAACAATGGAAAAGGATCAAGATTTGATCAAGACATGGTTTGATAAAAAAGTGAGAGCAAGGACCTTTCAGGAAGGGGACTTAGTTCTGAAGTGGGATGCAGATCGGGCAAAACTAGGAACTTCCGATTCTTGTCAACGTGATCCATTTTAAACATTGGATGTTTACAATGGATGGAGAGTAACTTCTGATTCTGGTCAATGGAATCCAACTTAAACATTGCTACTAAAAAGGAAGGTTTCAACCTTGTAAATATTAGTCTAAGATTTTAATTCCCCTAAGTGTGTATGCACATTGTCTTGTTGTAGTGTAGGTTGCAATTTCCCTATGTGTTTCAACACATGTTTTTTTGTTCCAAGGTTGTATCATTGTGCATTCAATGTGCTTCCAAGTGAATGTGTGCTGACAGTCTATTTCCAGAAGCAGGTGAATGCTCCAAATCAAGACAATTTTTTACTCTCAGAAATCTCACCTTCAATATTTTCTTATGGAAATTGAGAGTGGAAGTAGCGGAGAAGTTTAAGGGCCAACAAGTTACAAGCATTTGGGCTCGAGGTTTCAGGAACAAGATCATTACCAGGATATAATTCATGACTATGTGTCCAATGGATACTTCAAGGCAACTAATTTGTTCACCTAGCAAGCAAGTGATCCCACGGGTCACCAAATTGTTCCCCAATTTTTCCACTCACAAAAATTCTATCAAACACGACCTTGTATAGGAAGAGATGGAGGGGTTGAACCACGAAGGGGTTGGTTGAACCATGTGAGCTTATGTTTGATCCCAAAAATCAAAGTTGCGGTGGGCTCGACGATGGAGGAGAAAGGTCAAAAAATGAGGTCAAACAATGTTAAAGGAGATCAGAGCTCAACAAGAGGAAAATGGAGAAAATAAATGATCACACGAGGCCATGAATCGGATAAGTATAAGAGAGTTCACGGAAGCCCCAACATTTCTTGAAAACACGCCTTCAAAGATCAAGTCCAAAGCAACGTCCCAAACAGGTGTTGGCTCTCCACGTGGTTAGAGTCCAAAAAGTTACACCAGCCATTGAAAAGACTCAAAGGACTGGCGGAAAGAGCTAGGTGTCAGCACGGCGCAACTTGAGTAGTGAAATACAAAGTGGGTCTCCAAATGAGCACCAACCCGCCACGTGGTCAGAGTCCAAAAATTTACACCTGCCATTGAAAATTCCAACCGTTATCAGAAGCCTGCACATTCCTCATTGGCACAACTTTAAAGGAAAAATCTGGAGCAGGTCCCAAATGTGTGCTAGCTCTTCACACGTCTCGGGTTAGACATTGTTTCTCTGCTAAGCAGAACGGACTCGGGCATAACACAAATAAATCAGATTAGGCCCGTGGACAATGCCACATGTCTCATCAGTGTAACTTCAAGAGTGAAATGAGGAAGAAAAATCTTTAGAATGCATGGGTCTTCCATGTGGATCTTGCATGGATAGACTCCAAACCAAAATCACTTTCACACAGCCATATATTTTGACTGGAAACTCAGTTTTGAGCAAGAAAGGAATTTTTAGAAAGCTCCAAATGTTTGCTACTCACGTACCAACATTATTGAAAAATGAAAAATTCCATTCACCATTTTTTAGGCTATTAGGATTCTCATCTACCACCATAATGATGTTTGGTTTTCCTTTCTTTCCCAATATGAAACATTAATGAAGGCATGGGTTTTGTCATGGAACCCATAGATTTTTCAAGCGAATTCAATGCATTTTTTCACATAGTTGGAATAGGATCTTGAATCCTTCTATCCTTTCTCTCTTATTCTTCCTATATATTGTAAGGAAGTGAAATTTTCTAAAGGCTGGACATTTATGCCTTACACACTCCCTTCTTCCCTTGTCTTAAAGTGATTTTGTGGAGTTTAAACCTCCCATTAAATTTTTAAAGCATTTTTTTCCTCTTGGCTACTGTAATGCACATTATCAACTATCAAAGCAATAAGATAAGTATGTGGATGATTTCTAATCTCTCTTGTGTTTATTGCATCCGTCTAATCTCTCATTATAGTTTGTTTATCTGTGCATGGTAGTTGTGTTATAGTTTTAACGGTTTTTGGTTAATTGGAAAGCAAGTGTTCAACATTCCTTTGGTGTATCACCTTTTTTATTTTAGGTTTTTTTTCTTGCATCTTCTTAACCCTATTTCCTTGGAAAACTACAGTAGCTTTTAGATTAGATCCTCTACAATATGAATGTGTGTACCTGAATAGAGGAATAGGAACCTTCCTTCATTTGGAGAGCTCTCTTGATTCAAAAAGTCTGACACTTTGGGAGGAGCTCCATGTTATGCAATCAAATTGAGAGTCTCAACCCATTGAATTGCAGACATTAAGGGGTGTTGTGATTACGCATCAACAATTTCTATTTTGGACGACTCTCATATATTAATTTTGTAAGATATGAACACGATATATATAGGTTTATTATTGTAAATAAAATATCTTATCAAGGAATTATAATGATTAATTGGTAAGGAAGAGAGAGAGAGAGAGAGAGAGAGAGAGAGAGAATAAAGTAGAAAAAAGGAGTTAATAATTAAGACATATCAAGAAAAATTATAAAGAGGATGGAAGAGAAATTACAAACAGATTGAAACAAAATTATTGAATAAGAAAGAGTGATCATTTCATGGAACAAGTGAAGTATGAGTAGTGTGGCTATAGGAAAATCGATGTACATAATGAAATGGTGTGAATAGAGTGGATGAATGAGAGAGGGATAATCCAAAGAGAGATTATGCAATAACAGTAAAGAAAAAGAAGGAAGAACATAAATGTCACTCATCAGGTTGAAGAATACAATGCACAAGGTGTAAATTTGCATTGTTGAGGTTTGTTGTATGCAGTGAGTAGGTGCTAATGAAATAGGCTGTGTTTGTGATTGAAAATGGGGATTGGTGTGTCTAATGATCTGGTCATCACTTATTGGATGAGTTGGTTATTAGCATTGGGTATTTTTGTGTTCAGTAGATTTGTACCTACAAATATTTATACAATAATTAATATTTCTGACTAGATTTTGACACTAGATCCAAGCAATATTTTCTATGAGGTTCTCTCCCAAAAGGGTTTCCACATAAAATATATGTTACTGATTTGTTGAATCTGTTGTGGATATTAAATATTTAAATAACACAAACTTATAACTATAATGAGTCACCCCTAGTATTAGTGTGTGATATTCATGTGTGTGTGTGTGTGTGTGTGTGTGTGTGTGTGTGTGTGTGTGTGTGTGTGTGTGTGTGTGTGTGTGTGTGTGTGTGTGTGTGTGTGTGTGTGTGTGTGTGTGTGCGCGCGCGTGTGTGTTTAAAAATAAGTTTTTTTTGTTGTAAAGTAATGAGATGAAGTATAGAAGGAATATACGTATTTTATTTTCTAAGGGAGGATATATTTTTCTTTTTGTGATAAGATATTATAATTTTGTTCTAGATATGTAAAGGTCCTAGTTCATTCTCCCCCGATTGAGTTGAGCATAAGGTGACAAAGAAGAGGAGTTGATTGCATGTTCAACCTAAATCTGAGGAGAGGTACCCTAGCAATTTTTTCACTAATAACATTTAAACGAGGAAAGATTATTATATAAAGTATCTATCCACATTGATATCTTCCCACATAGAATAAAGAGGAAATCAAGAACACCCCATATTGCATATATCCACTTATCTATCTTCCAACCACATAGACCACACCATTATAAATGGATATATTCTCAAGTGTGTCTAAAAAAGTTCAAAAGGGAATGAAGTTTGTTTAGTTTCACCACTATGTTTTATTAATTGGATTCCTAGTGTTTGCAAATCATGAAGAATGCAAATGAGAAAAATTAAGATACCTACAAACCTTATATCTAAGAAGAAGGAATGAAGCATTCACACCTCTTATATAAATACTTGAAATGTTTAATATTTATCAAACTTTTATGAGAAGAATGTAAAAAATTCCAAAAGTTTTAGTAGATTTCCTTTCACTAATTGAAACGTCTAATATGTCCATAACATATATTTGATTTTTCCTTAATTGATTCTTATATATATGTGTGGTGTTTTATGATGTTCTATATTTGTACATATTTATGATCATTTAAGCCATAGATAAATATGTTTCTTATCCATTTATTCTATATGTTTCATTCATATATTTGTATTCTATACACAATAATATTCCTCTTTTCCGAGGCATATGAGATGTGTCATTAAAACATGCAACTAAAAATAATTATGTGCAACCATGTCATATGAGTTTCATAATGTGTACGAGTTTGTAATTGTAAAAATTCTAAGATTGATACTCAGCAATAGATGATGCCAACGATGTAATATATGTGTAAAATAATGAATCTCAAGAAGCATTCTTATATCATATTCATAAAGAGGGAGACACAAAAGGAGAATCATATGAAGTTTTCAACATAGAATAATTAGAAAAATAAGGAGAATTACATAAAGTGTCAAGTGTAAGCATAATAGAAGCCCTGTGAATAGAAAAAAAAACATTTTTATGTGGATGTTTGTTTCCATTTTAAAATTAGGAAAAATAAATAGAGTAATGGTAGGTGTAGTGACATGAGCAAAGAGGTACTCAAGGAGAAAACTAGAGAAAGGAAAGGATATAGTATCATGGATTATAGGGATAACACCATATGGATTATGGGGATAACGCTATATGTATGATCAACATTAAGTTTATCATTAAACCTATTTTTCACTAGCATTATTATTTTTTTAATTCATTTGTAGTATGATAGAGATAAGATGAAGAAAATGTAATATTTTTCATAGAATTATATGGAGAAATAATATCGTTAAAATTAATAGGCATAAATTCCATATATATTATAAATTTTTGATGGAGTATATAGGTTTCTCCTAAAAAAAATATCTCCCTCATATATTTAACTATAAAAGGAATAGTCACATTAGGAGAAGTCCTGGATACAGGTGAAATGATAACATTCTGAACTAGGTTTATATTCATCACATGTAACATCTAAAGACACATCATCAACAATAGCATGTAAGACATTTGTAATGAAAATAGGAGAAGCAAATACATCATATGATATATTTTTAATAAGTTCTATCATAATAGGATAAATATATATAAGAGAAATATATAGTAGAAGGAGTTCAAATATCATCATGTATAACTTAAACATTACAAATGGATGTGTCATGTCTTTTCATTGTGATAGTATCCATAGAAAAAGGAGGTTCAAATGAAGGATTTGTTATTGAATTAATTGTGTCATTCTCCTTCGATATAGAAGATAAAGAATAATTACCAAGTTTTTTTATGTCAGCATTTGTTATAGGAAATGAAGTATCATTATTTCAAATATCATTTTAATTATTATTAGAATAATCATCACAACTTAAATAATCATTAGATTACTTAATTTTTGTATGATTAAGACTAGGTAACATTTCTAGAGCACGAGTAGGGATGTTATGATGGAAACGGAACAAGTTATTTTTGAAATAGTTTCCTGTCATAAATGATTTGTAACATATTGCAAATATTGTAGGTATATATTAGGAGGGGCCTTTATTCATTAAAAAAACTTGCTAAGTATATGTTTAAGAGTGGGGTAATTCTAGATGAGCTCATAGAAATAGATTACATCGTTAGCATCAAGGGTCCATGAAACCAAAAAATGAGGGTAAAGCCTCTAACTAGAAAATTGAAGGCCATTAGTCAAGAGACCCAATTACAATTTTTAGAAAATGTCATATTTTGTAATATTGATAAAATGGCCATTTAAATAAAATAAGAATTTAACAAGAGATACAATTTAAATATGTATATTTAAAAAAATATGTTAGTTATTTTCATATAATTGTATATTTTACCATATATTCAAGCTTGATACTCAAAATAGATATTTGGCAATTCCAAAACTTGTGCTAAATGTTATGTCAAAAAACAATGTATTTGTTTATTTTATGAATATGAAAAGAAAATTTGAAGCAATTTTGAAATAGAGCTGTTGATTTTAAGATATGTCACAAACGGTTCTATTATAATCACTAAACCCTCAAATGAGGTCAAAAGAGAAGATTGAACCATCAAACCCTATGAAATTGTGAAAACCAAAATTAGGCCATTAAATAAGAATAACATATAAAAATTTTGGGTAAAAAAGGTATGTCAAATATGATGGATTAGATCAATGGTATGGTTCAAAAAAATTACACCATAAATAAAACATATACGGTTTTGTAATTTTTATTTTCTTACTTATTGGGTGTATGAACCTTACAAGTTGAATAGTCTCAATAAACTAATCCATATTGATCATACACTTAGTGAATATAGATTAGGTATAAATGTCATTAATATTGATAGAATGATACAATTATTGTGTAAACTATGAGGAGTGATAAGCACATCAATAATTAGGGAGGTACATAAGTGATTTATATATGTAGACTAGCAAGAAATATGGCTAGAAATGAAAAAATACTTCATCTCTAGCACCAAATCTAGAAAACGATTCTACACATAACTAAACAGATCTTTCAAAGGTATAGTACTATCCTATGTTACTATGTATGGTTTTCAACCATAAAATGATAGTTTTTTGCAACTTATGGTTCCTATCAATGACACTAACATTAAATTTGTTATTTATCTCTAGGGATAGTGAATGTGTGGAAATTATTTAAAATGAATGAAACCCTAAAATACCTACACTATCACTCTTGAAGCGTGATTATTGAATAAACAATAATTCTACACATGGGTTGGGATGGAATATTCCTATTGGTTAACACATTCCAAACCAATGTATAACCTACGTCAAATCCCCTTACAATTGAGAGAAAAAATGAATTAGTTATCCTAGTGTTGGTGAAAATTTCTGCATAAATCTAGTCCAACCCCTATGTTTCCCTCCTGTATTTTCATAAAAAATCAGAGTCGGTGTAACTATGGATAGAATATAGATGTAATCTATACTATAATGATATAATGTCTTTTTATTTTGATGTTAAAATAGTTTCCCTTTTTCCCTTAGATGTTTGGAAATCCTTAGAGACAATTTATTTCAAATACATAGCTCTAAGACATTTTAAGTATTGGAAATTGAGGAAGCAAGACACACACAAAAATTATAAGTTTTTTAAATCTCCATGGTACCTTATTTTAAGTATGTGCAACTATCTAAAGAAAATTCACTGGGTTATTGATTTCTTTTAAAGAGTAATTTGTAATGTATTCGCTTGAAAGTGTAGTGTGAGATTAAATGGTGAATTAATGTTAATTATATAGGCATTCATAGGTTATGTATCACATTAGATTTGACCTATGAGATCTAGTAAATCACCGGTTAATATATTTCAACATAAGAAAAGATTCATTATCATTAGGGATACCTGTCTATACAACTCATCATATACCAGAGTACATCTTGGCCCCCCATTGTATAATCTCATACATGTAATAAATTTGATTTTTTAATATGTCGGTGAGTTGGGGTTTTTATACAGGGACCTTACTCTATTACAAAATATATGCCAATCAGAACATATAATTCCATAAGAATAAAAAAGCATTAAAGAATCAAAAGTAGCTGACACACAGTGCAATACAAATAATAAAAAATCAAAAAATCGAGGAAACAATCATCCCAAAGAAGTAGATTGTAAAATGAGATTCATTTTCAATGTAGCTAAGGGATTCCCTAAAGAACTATTTTTTTGTTTTGGAAAATCATTCACTCTTCTATGTTATTTTTTTTCATCAGGTTTAGTCCCATATCGTAGATAGACTTCACTATAAATTATTGGTCGAAATAAGTTCATAGCAGGAGAGGAAGTGGTTTCCCTCTCCTTGAAAATCCCAAGAAACTCAAGAGGATTATGTGTTAAGGGTTGATCATTTGGCAGAGGGTATTAAGGAAGAATATCCTCAATAAACTCAATAGATACAACCCTTAAAGGGCACCATTCAGAAAAAATAAGAAAAAGTATCTTCAAAAGATTCAAAGGGCCCACTAATGGTGAGGTGAGAAGGAAGAAACTCTATCCATCTAGTTGGTTTATCCCCATTCTCACACTTGGAGGTCCCACCTTCTGTAGTCAAATGTCCCATTCCAATTTACACTTATCGCAATGAAAAGCTAACGCTTTGTAGTTGAGTCACAACGTCTATATTATTTCCTTGATTTTTAGATCAACCTCCACTAGGAGGTCCTGGCAGATGTCTAAATCAACTACTAATCAGAAAAGGGTAATAAATGATGACAAATTTTTTTTAATAATTTTTATTAGAATTAAACCTTTCTTTGGATAATTTGAACTAGTTGAATGAGTGACATAGTAGTGGGTAGAGTTCATAAAGTCACGCAAGAGATAAATATGTGTTAATTAGTGTCACTATATAATCTTAATTGAAACTATGAAAACAAATCCAACGTTTTCATTGCTAAAGGATAAATTGCTAAATTTATGTGTCTATAGTAATGGGACTGATAATAAGTATTTGGTCCCATACATTCACACATTCTATTATTGGTGGTATACCAATATATATTTCAATGGTATACATATAAGTGATTCCTTTTTTCCTTATTCATTGAACTTGTCATTTTTTTCAACCTTCTTGATCCACTCGACCAATTTTTTGCACTTGGATAGTTTTTTCCCTTCTCTAAATTTGTGGGATACAATTTAACTTTTATACTTTCATATTTTTGTAGCAACATAGTATTTTTAAATGATATAAATTAAATATTAAAATTCCATGTATACTGTAGAAAATTCATATATGTATGTATGTATGTATGTATGTGTGTGTGTGTGTGTATGTATACACACAAACACACACACATATATATACACATACATATGTAGATATGTGTGTGTGTGTATAGAAATAGATATATACATGTATTTGCACATGCCTATGTGTTCATTTTCACACACACAAACACTCAAGCACACAAACATCATTTTCGATGGAAGTGCGAAGGTGTCGTGTCCATAATTTTATGACCCAAAAACATACAATTAATCTTCCCAATAATCCCATAAAATTATATGAAATTTGTTTTTTCACAATATAAACTTAATAAGTTGTAAAGATATATTTATTTTGTTAGGCCATACCACTCGAAAAATTATGAACAATTATAATAAATCCATATATTACTTATGCCTAAAACTAATGTCACTTAAAAGTAATTAATTCGAAGTCCTATAATTTTGGTGATGGAATATGAAGATAAATTGTACTATTTTTTTGGATTTATCTTAGTTTCAATATCTATTATACTACCCAATTAATATAGTGAGGGAGATAGAGATGATAATTTAATTTTTATTTTGGTGTTTAATTTTTATGAAAGGTATTACTAAATAACATTTGATATAATTTTGCACTTTGAGGTTTCAATTTATCTCATCATCATTTATTAATACCATGATTTTTTATGAAAATGGTATTCTATGTTTCCCTCATGTATTTTCATAAAAAATCGTAGTCGGTGTAACTATGGATAGAATATAGATGTAATCTATACTATGATGATATAATGTCTTTTTATTTTGATGTTAAAATAGTTTCCCTTTTTCCGTTAGATGCTTGGAATTCCTTAGAGACACTTTATTTCAAATACATAGCTCTAAGACATTGTAAGTATTGGAAATGGAGGAAGCCAGAAACTTAAAAAAATTCTATGTTTTTAAAACCTCCATGGTACCTTATTTTAAGTATGTGCAACTAGCTGAAGAAAATTTACTGGGTTATTGATTTCTTTTAAAGAGTAACTTGTAATGTATTCACTTGAAAGTGTAGTGTGAGTTTAAATGGTGAATTAATGTTAATTATATAGGCATTCATAGGTTATGTATCGCATTAGATTTGACCTATGAGATAGTAAATCACTTGTTAATATATTTCAACATAAGAAAAGCTTCATTATCATTAGGGATACATGTCTATACAACTCATCATATACCATAGTACATCTTGGCCCCCCATTGTATAATCTCTACATGTAATAAATTTAATTTTTTAATATGTTGGTGAGTCGAGGATTTTTGACAGGGACCTTACTCTATTAAAAAAGATATGCCAATAAAAACATATAATTCCATAAGAATAAAAAAGGGTTGAGAATAAAAAGTAGCTGACAAACAGTGCAATAAAAATAATAATAAATAAAAAAATCAAGGAAACAATCATCCCAAAGAAGTAGACTATAAAATGAGATTCATTTTCAATGTAGCTAAGGGATTCCCCAAATAATATATTTTTTGTTTTGGAAAACCATTCACTCTTCTATGTTATTTTTTGTCATCAGGTTTAGTCCCATATGGTAGATAGACTTCACTATAAATGATTGGTTGAAATAAGTTCATAGGAGGAGAGGAAGTGGTTTCCCTCTCCTTGAAAATCCCAAGAAACTCAAGAGGATTATGCGTTAAGGGTTGATCGTTTGGCAGAAGGTATTAAGGAAGAATATCCTCAATAACCTCAATAGATACAACCCTTGAAGGGCACCATTCAGAAAAAAAAAAAAAAAAAAACTATCTTCAAAAGATTCAAAGGGCCCACTAATGGTGAGGTGAGGAGGAAGAAACTCCATCTGTCTAGTTGGTTTATTCCCATTCTCACACTTGGAGGTCCCACCTTTCATAGTCAAATGTCCCATTACAATTTACACTTATCGCAATCAAAAGCTAACCCTTTATAGTCAATTCGTGATGTCTAGATTATTTCCTTCATTTTTAGATCAACCTCAACTGGGAGGTCTTGGCAGATGTCTAAATAAACTAATAATCAGAAAAGGGTCATAAACGATGAGGGATAATTTTTTTAATAATTTTTATTAGAATTAAACATTTCTTTGGATAATTTGAACTGGTTGAATGAGTGACATAGTAGTGGGTAGAGTTCATAAAGTCATGCAAGAGATAAATATGTGTTAAATAGTGTCACTATATAATCTTAATTGAAACTATGAAAAAAAATACAACCTTTTCATTGCCAAAGGATAAGTTGCTAAATTTATGTGCCTATAGTAATGGAAATAATAATAAGTATTTGGTCCCATACATTCACACATTCTATTATTGGTGGTATACCAATATATATTTCAATGGTATACATATAAGTGATTCCTTTTTCCCTTATTCATTGAACTTGTCATTTTTTTCAACCTTCTTGATCCACTCGACCCATTTTTTGCACTTGGATATTTTTTTCCCTTCTCTAAATTTGTGGGATACAATTTAACTTTTATACTTTCATATTTTTGTATCCACATAGTATTTTTAAATGATATAAATTAAATATTAAAATTTCATGTATGTATGTATGTATGTATGTGTGTGTGTATGTATGTATGTATAAACACACACACACACACATACATGTGTAGATATGTGTGTGTGTGTATAGAAATAGTTATATACATGTATTCACACATGCATATGTGTTCATTTTCACACACACAAACACTCAAGCACACACACATCATTTTCGATGGAAGTGGGAAGCTGTCGTGTCCATAATTTTATGACCCAAAAGCATACAGTTAATCTTCCCAATAATCCCATAAAATTATATGAAATTTTTTTATTCACAATATAAACTTAATAAGTTGTAAAGATATATTTATTTTTTTAGGCCATACCACTCGAAAAATTATGAACAATTATAATAAATCCATATATTACTTATGCCTAAAACTAACATCACTTAAAAGTAATTAATTCGAAGTCCTATAATTTTGGAGATGGAATATGAAGATAAATCGTACTATTTTTTTTGGATTTATCTTAGTTTCAATATTTATTATACTACCCAATAAATATAGTTAGGGAGATAGAGATGATAATTTAATTTTTATTAAAGGTATTGCAAGATAACAATTTATATAATTTTGCACTTTGAGGTTTCAATTTATCTCATCATCATTTATTAATACCATGATATTATATTTCCTAACATTCAAAATATAGATACATAGGTACACATTTACATGGGTCGTTTTTTTAAAGTATTTAGAAGTAATAAAATATTAATTTGATAAGGAGGCAAATATACTTCCTTATTGATCCATGAGATAGTGATTAGAATGAGTAGAAAATATAACAACCACCATAATATGTAAGTTATAGGATAATGAAGTTAGCTTCAAATCTCAATGATCAAGAACAAAACTTTCTTTATTTAAGATCATTATATTGTAATACCCACCATTAATTGTTTTTGACAAGAAATCCATCGTTAAGGGTTAAACATGTACCCTTAAGGCCTGATTTAGAGGTTTGGAAGGCATGGCCAGGGATTTGCAAGGGACAAAAAGAAGGGGGTGGAAAGTGGTATCTCTATTAATATATGCAGAGAATTATTGAAGCAAGATATGTAGGGTTTGGGAGCGGGTCACAACTAGGCCATAATCCTCATATTTCTATATTTATTATTATTTTCCTTTATTTAGTAAAAATAGAATGTCTATGTATGTGTGTGTGTTCCTATGTTAGGAAATTCTCAGGTCCATTCTTTAGATGGAAATTCTTCTCACAAAGTAATATATTTTCTTGCAATAGTTTATTTATGTAATAAATATATAATTATAAATTTTTCAATATATCTTTATACACTAAATTAAAAAATGTATTCCATGAGTGTAGATAAAATACATCTCAACTCTATCTTTTTATTTTAGGTGTGTGTGTGTGTGTGTGTGTGTGTGTGTGTGTTTTGTTAAAATCACAATGGACTCAGAGGGGGGTGAATAATTCCTTCAAAACTTTCATCCAATTTTATTTAACTTGTATTAACCAGTCATGTATTAATGTGAGCTTAAGAAAATTAAACAACCATTCATAAGAGCATAAGCCAAGAGAGTACACAAGGACACAAAATGTGAATTGGAAAACCCTCAAGGGGAAGAAAAAGCATTGAATAAGTATTGTACATCACACAATATTTTATTAGTGAAGTACCCACTTCACATGGAGTACCAAATCCTATTTAGTATATCACCCACTATACAAGGAGGCTACCACTCACTATGATGATCAAGCACCCACTCAACCACCTATTCATGAAGATCACTGAAGTAATGTTTGTCCTAAAATAGATTGTGATCATTGGTTTAGTGCACGTACCTCAAGTTACCCTCTCCAACAACTCACTTTCCTTCATCTCTCAATCTTACTACTTCACGATATTATTAGGTCTAATGACCTTGAAGACCTTCTAGTCTACCCTTCTCACCTTCTCATGCTTCTTTAATCTCCACTATTTTGCTCACATCCCTCACCTTCAACACTTACAAATGAGTCATTATAACTCATTGATATATATGACTCATAATAACATCAACTAAAGTTCAACCTAGACAATTAAGGTTTGTCATGATAACAATAAAAAACTTTAATCCAACATATAAAATCACTCCAATGGTCCCAAATAATTCGGCGTAGAACCAAACACACAAAACAATACTATGCCTCTAAAATGGGAATAAAATGCTAATTCTACATCCAAATTAGTAAGTAAAATATTCTACACACCATAAAAAGTAAAAATAAGTTATGTATCATCTACCAACATCATGAATCACACCAAGATAAATGTTATTCCAACTAAATCTAAGCACCAATAAAATCCATATCTAAGAACAAAAAATATCACACAATAAAAAAATATGTCAAGACTTATTTGTCACATGTAATGAAGGAAAATGAATTCAACTCACTCTCTAGGTTCATGAGACACCATCAAAGAAGGAACAACACTACAGGAAATCCATCTCTCCTACCTCTCTTAAGCATGTTGACCATACCCAGAAATAGGCAACCAATGAAAAGAAAATTGGCACATTAAATCACCTCACCAAGAATAAAGTAGAATATTGATGGAAATATATTGATTTATTCTATCCAAAACAACTCATGGTAATCACGAAATTTGGGCACAAGACATCCAAGAAACTCAATCCCTTGAACTTTGTCAAAAATTCATCAAGGAATCTAGAAAAAATCTTTAGATAATCATGTACAAACACGTTCAATGAACTTTCCAAGAACTAAAACCACTTGGAACATTTCAATAGGGTCCTTACACACCTTTTCAAGCCATCACATGGTTAATATATACCCTTTGTACTAGTTCCATAACATCTTCTTGGAAAGATTAATAGGGATGATTAGATAATTAGGGATTAAGTTAAAATACAAATTTGATGATCAATCCAAGTCCTCAAACACATCACATGAAACTCATACATCTTATCCATGAAATACTTGTAAAAGTGGTCCATCTTACTAAGGTGCTATATAAATTAAAAAACATTTTGTGCATGAAATTTTTTATCCCATCAAGACTTATGAATAAAACTAAATTTTTCTCTTCTCCCATTCAAACAACCTAACAACAATTTTTAAAAAATAGATTTATTCACAGTATATTCCTCCAACCCTCTTTACATTATTATCGTCTCTAAAGTAATTTGCAACTCATGTGAAATTTCTAGTCTATATAATCTTGTACCCTAGTTAAAACTATTGTCCCCATACCCATATATCCTACTTATTTTTGGTGAAAATTAAAATTAGAGATAAAATATGTGGAAATAATATGAAAGATAATTGTAAAATTATGATCACTATTTTTCATAATACATATGTTTGTCAAACTTTCTTCTCTTGTTTAAATATATAACTTTAAATAGAAACTTTCAGTGTATATATGGACCTTAATAAGAAAAAAAAGAAAAGGATTTTTTCCTTCCCTAACAAAAATTGCCATTCATATTATTTGTGAGCCTATTAGGATAACCATTGTGTGATTCAAGTACACTTGCAAGTATATGCAACCAACCTTGTTTTCTTTTCCTCTATGGTGGTGAACATTAATTGGTCCAAATAAATTTATACATGATAATATATACTCATCGAAGTAGTTTGGAAGCAATATACATCATCCTACACAAATTACTATGAGAAAATTAGTTAATTTTTTTAAAAAAATAGTGTTTGATGGTATGAGTTTTTACTAAAATAGTGTCTCACTAAAATATTTATTAAAATAATTTTTGTGTTCCAGACTTCGAATAGCATGTCCATCCCATCCAATGGGTTCAAACATGTCCAAAAATTACTAAAATTAAACTACCATTAAAAATAATAAATAAATATATATTAAACAACACATCCGAAGTGTACGTTATTGTTTAAAATGTCGACAAATGGGTGGGTTGACTAGTTCAATAGATAATTGTATGAAAATGAGAATCTATGACTGCAATAACTATTAAGAATACCTTAGCATTGTCACATATGAAATCTTTAATAGAATCATACATGAACTTCCTGTTACATCTAGAACTAATCCCTCTCTTTAATGATGCATGTGCATGGACATGTTCTTTCAATAATGAAATGAAAGTATCTTAGTGGAGGAAAAGGACAACATCACAACTCATTTATGTCTTTCCTTATTGCCAAGACATGCTTGGAGTTGATGTTCATTCCTATGAATTAATTTTTTTGTTAGATATTGAACTTTACAAACCATTGCATGAAATTTATAAGTATACATTGGTATTACCAAAGTAAATATATCTACACATTGGGAAGAAATTAAATTTTTTTACCATCCTTTCTTTTAGGGATTTTTATTTTCCCAAATGTAACTATTATTAGATCAAAAAGTAGTGATAGTGACACAACATGAGAATTCCCTATGGAAATGGAAGTATAATAATGGGAGTATATATCCCACATGCACCAATCTAGAAAACCATAAATTTATGAACTATACATGTTAGGGATTAATTATTTTTACAATATCCATTATTGATTAGAGCATGGTGTCTCGTCTCACAAGAAAAGTAAAAATCCTAAATTCATAGATAAATCATGCATGAAGAATAATCTTCTCGTTGTTGCTTCCTCACACTAGTCTAGCTTCATTTCTTATATCTTCAAGTAAACAAGTTGCCCAAACAATCGTTGTTGTAAATGTTGTCATAATATGATAACTTCCATACATAATGATGATTTTCAAGATATCACTACTGCAAGAAAATCCAACGTAATTGGTTGGATAAGAAGTTTATTGAAAATACTCAATGGAATAAGGATGTCGTATGTTCTCATGTCGTATCCAATACGTACTACTACATTTAACATAAACACATCCACTATAAAAGTTGGTATTCAAATATCCATTCAAGAAAATAATGTTCTCAAAGACAGAAGTTGGTCCACTTTTAGAACAACATGTGAAAAACATATAATACATTCTATTTGACCTTCAAATGAGCTTCGTAGGTGCAAAAATGTTGAGAAATATAAATTGTAAGTTGCATAAGGAATTTCCTCACCATAACATTAAAGATTATAGTGTCTACTCAATTATATTAGTGGGTGAATTTTTTCATCCCAACTCGATTAAAAACATACCACATTATGTAGGTAATTAAATAGGTCACATGATTTAGTACAAATTTGAGACTTTCATTTCCTTAGATACAATTTTTTGTCATGAAGAATGCAATCCAAAACAATTGAAATTTATATGTTTATCAACCAACATCATAAATGTAAACTCAACAACAGAGGATTGGATTGTTTTGGTGCCATGTATAAAATATTTCATATCTACATTAGAATAGGAAAACAATACATGAGTAAAACATGTTCATGCAACAAACGAATATGTAAACTTAGATAATAAAAAATGATTCAATTTTTGCACCTTCTAGTTTTAATAAATAAATAGAACCAGTACAAACATAGAGAGCTATCAGACATTAATGAAACTCAATTGGATCCTATAGTTCTCGTCTCTAAAGGAAAAGTGGTTACCTTAACATCAAATTTATGTTTCGAATTTGGATTAGTTAATGGGGTGTTGAGTCAACTTGAGGATGATTTATACAATCCATAATCACAATACTCTGATATGTTGTCCTTTATTGATGTTGAATTCAAAAAATACTACCTAGTTGTCGAATATTCTCTACCCAATGTGTTTACCACCACATCTTCTCACATATGGAAATCAATGTCGAATGAAACTACAATTGTCATAAGCCCTCACTAATGGTAAAGCACAAGGTATGAAACTTAATATGCCAAAAATAAACATCAAAAATCTTGATCACTAAACACTAGCATTAAATGTAATCCTCAAAGGAATCTCATTTGTTGAATTATACATATTATTTTCTTTTACTTGTAATAATTACACAATATTAAGGTGCAAAAAGAATGGTAACAACTGGAAAGAAAAGGAAGTAAAACTTATTTACATAGATCTTCATATTAATCCAAAGAGGTTACGCATTTGTTGATTTAAACATCTTTTTCCCTTTTACTTGTGATAGTTACACAAGAGTATGGTGCATAAAGAAGGGTAACACGTCCAAAGAAGAGAAACTCAAACATTTTTCCAAAGATCTTCCTATAAATTTACTTGATATTAACATGTCATGAATGGTTGGGAGTTTCCCTAACCATAGCAATAAAAGTGATCCTAAAAATGGAAATGGTGAGGGATGAAATGTTTGTACTTGTCCTATGGCTACATTTTCCTTTGCCCTCTTTTTTCATCTGCTGGCAATGAGCTGAGCAGACTGATACAGGTGCAGGAGTGTGAGGGATCGGCTGGGTCTTTGGCCATGGAGGATGGAATAGCCCTGATCAGAAAGGTGTATTGCAGTCATGGAAAAAGAATCTCTTCCCCGAGCTGCATTCATTTCCTTGTTGATAGACACACTATAAATCCCCTGGATCTTGCTAACACATCTTTGGCCTCCTCATCTGTTCCTATCAATAATCCCAGTGGAAGATTGCATAACCCTTACTCGTTCATATGTGGGACAATGCATTTTTTGAAGAAGATGTCCAATGTGCGTAGCAGCAGTTAGATGGATGAAAGTCTAGGTTTTTGTGTGGGAGCCTATGTTTCTCTAAATCTAGACGTTACCTTATAAATCGAAGGGGAAATGCAAAGGGAGGATGATAGTGGTGGGCAGGGAAGACTCAAGAAATACAGATAGCTCTTTGATGATGATAGATATATTTGACCCAAGGATGCTAAACCCATGGCATATTCTAAGATGACCCTAGCAGTCTCCTTCAAAGATGAAATCAATGAATATGAGGAATTTTTTTAGTGTTATGGTTTTATTTGTTGGTTTTCTAACTTCTTCCTAGGCCTTCTAGATTTGCATAAGTAAATTTTAAAGAAATGGAATATTCTTATAGAAGGTAGAGTCAATATTTCCCCCTCATCCACTAGTATATATATATATATATATATATATATATATATATATATATTACAATCACTCTTTTAAGGAGGTAATGTTATCTAGATTTTCCTCTCAGGAAAAATTGGACTAACAAGACATTGCACACTGAGAAAATTAAAGAGCTTAATCCAGTAATGGGAGCTCATATTTCATTTCCAAAAATTAGGTTGTACGAGGGATCAAAAATGGAAATTCAAGATAAAAAAAATGCATGGCCCTTTTGAACGTCGAAGGAAAGTAGCTCAATTTGTAGGTCGAGAAAACGATTGGAGGCCTAGGCCCGAAATTTCAGAGTTTCATAGTTTCAGAGATCATGGTGAGTCTAGAAAAGAAAATATTTGAAACCAAAATGTCTAAAATTCTAAAAGTCTGAATTTTAGGAATTTCAAGTTTCGGAGTGTCAGGGATGCCAAAATCAGAGTTTCGGAGTCTTCTGCGACAAAACATGAACAATGACCATTTTTTTCCAAAATCCCGAAAGTTTGAAACCTGAAAGGTTTCAGATATAGAAAATTCAAACTTTCTTTTAGAGTCAACATAGTGGCATTTTAAGAGTTTAAGAGTTTCAGAACTCTCGGGGTGAAGTAAGTGATGAACAGTGTTTCGGGACCGAAAAAGAATGTTTTGAAATCCTTAAAGATCAAAACTTCAGACTTTTGTGTATTAGATTTATAGAGTTTCAGGGTTCACAGTTTTTGAAGTTTAGAGCCTCATAACATAAAAAACACAACCAAATGTTTGATGTTTTGAAATTCCAAAAGTCTAAAATTTTAGAGTTTCAGGTTTCAAAGTTTCGAAACTCTCAAGCGAAGTTTGTGGATGAATAGTGACTCAATCTCCAAAATGGAAATTTTTGAAAGTCTAAATTTTAGGATTTTGGAGGATGCATGCATTTCGCACTCTAAAAAAGGGAATATCACGAGCCTACCATTTTTTCAGAATGACACCCCGACCTTCAGATGGCCATATCTTTTGACTAAAAGCTTGGATTTGCACAAGAAAGGACTTTTTAAAAAGCTTACAGTCTCCTCTACATAACTTATTCAAAACGAAGAAATAAATTCCACTATTTTAAAGAGTGTCCTAGGTTTCTCACCTTCCACAATAATTAAGTATGGGCTTCTTTTCTTGCCCAATAAGGAAGAGTACATGGAGGCATTGGTTTTGAAGTGGAACCCATCATTGTTGCAGGTGATTCAATGTATTCTTGGGTGGTTGGAGTAGGATTTTGAAATTATTCTATCCCCTTCTCTGAGTCTTCATACATATTATAAGGAGGGGCATTTTTTTTAATGTTGGACTGTTTGGCTTTGCACTCTCCCTTTTTCTTTCATCTGTAAGTGATGTTTTCGAGTTCAAACCTTCCATATAAACTATAAAATGCAATCTTGCCTCTTGGCCATTGTAATGCACTATATCAAATCTTTAGAGCAATAATAAAATTTTGTTGAAGATTTTCAGCTCTTTCTTATTCTCATTACATCTTCCTAGTCTCTCATTGTAATCTTGGTTATGTGTGCATGGTCATCGTATTACATTTTAATGGATTTTGTTCAATGGAAAAGCAAGTGGTTGACATCCCTTTTGGTGTATCACCTCTATTAGTTTAGGTTTTATTTCTTCCAATCTTCTTAACCCTGTCTCCTTGGCAAGATAGAGTAGGTTTTAGAGTAGATCCTCTACAATTTATATGTGTGCATCAGAATAGAAGAATAGGAACCGCCATTCATTCGAAGATCTTTCCCGATAGTAAAGTTCCAAACTTTGGAAAAATATCCATATTATGCAATCACACTGAGATTTTCAACCCATCAAGTTGCAGAGATTCAAGGGTGTTGTGATTACGCATCAACAGTTAATTTTAGTTACACTACGGGAGTGTTAATCTCATCACTTGTTGCTAAAACCCCAGTTTCCTCCATTCAACCCCTTAACTGAAAATTTTAATACCAGACCCATCTATATTAGAATTCCTTATTTTCCTTTGCAATTCTTGGGGGAGGAAATATTTAGATCCATTGGTAATGCTATGGGAAATATTCTTGCAATCGATTCCAAAAATGAAATATTTGACCATAATACTTATGCAAGTATACTTGTGGATATGCACACGACTGTTGACTTTCCAAACACAATAGAACTAAAAGTCAAGGAAATATTTGGACACAAAATGTTAATTATGAAGGGTTTCGTTTTAGATGCATAACCTATTTTGCTCTCGAAAATTTGGTCTCTGACTAGTATATGGTTAAAACTAGATTAAGGGTTGAGTTTCTTGGTGGAAGGATTTTAATCTAGATCATTTACTTGTCAAAGGTCATGTGGATAATGAGCTTGAAAAATTTTCTATTGGGCATGATGATACTTCCAAGCTTCATGAGGAGAAAACATGTGAGAAATACCTCATTTCCTCAAGCCCAGTTAAGCATATGGGGAAAATTAAAGAGAAGGAGGATGTTCTTGCACCTCAACCTTCTAGTTCGTCATTTTAGAGCGCAAAAAACAAGGTGATTGTTGAAGTTATTCTACCAATTCATCCAGATAAAAATAAATATCTAAATAAGGAAGAAGGATGAATGGTTCTAACCAAGAAAAAGAAAGGGAAAACCTTTATTGAACCTCTCAAGATGAACCTTTGGTCTCTTGGGGTGGAGAACCATGAAGGAAACGATTGTCTTTAGGGGGCGGTCAATTTTTTTTTTTCCTTACTAGTGCCTTCCTTTTTTTGGTGTGTTTTTCCCTTCCTATTGATCTTGGGTTTTTTGTTTGTCTCTTGTTTGGTCTTGTTGGCCGCTCCTCTTTCTGTTGCTTTTAAGCCTTGATGCTTATCTTTCAATGTATAAGGGTTTTTTGATCCCTTCAAAATCAAATGGTTACCTAATCTAAAAAAACATCCTTTCCATGTAAAATTATGTCTGTTCAAGACTCTACCAAATAACTACATTGGTCACTCCTATCCTTAACACAACCTAATATTTTATAGTAAAACATAGAATTAATCTCAATATACAAGTCCAACCCACTTTAGATTGTTATCCTCTCTAACATAAATTGCATCTCATGTGCAATTGATAGTCTACAAAATCTTATACACTATTTAAAATATTGTCCTCGTGCCCTTATATTCCACTCCTTTTGATGAACATTAAAATCACAGAGTAAAAATGTGGAATAAATCTTCAAGATAAATTTAAAACTTTAGGTGCTTCTTTTCCCTATACATGTGCTTGTCAAACTTTATTTTCTTGTTGGAAGAAACAACTTTCAAGAGAAAATTTGTGTGTATTCATGGAAAAAAAGGAAAAAATCAAAACACTTTTGTCCTTCCCCAAGACAAATTACCACCCATCTTCTTTGTCAGCCTATAGACATACCCATTTTATTTTCCTTTAGAGTGATGAACTTTAATTGGCTCAAATAATTGTATACAAAAGGGTCTGTAGTCATTGAAGTAGTTTGGAATCAATAAACACCATCCTTTACGCATTTATATCAGAAAATTAGTTACTTTGCTGATAAAAATAGTGTATAATGATGTGTTTTTAACTATTTTTTTTTTCATTGTAATATTTGTTCAAATTATTTGTGTGTTATGGCTTTCCAAAAGTATTTCCATCCCATCCAATGGGTTCAAACCTATCGAAGAAGTACAAAAACCAAATTTCCCTTGAAACAAAATCAATAAATAAATATTAAATGGCATATCTGAAGTGTACATTATATTTTAAAATGTCAAAAGATGGGTGGGTTGACCAACTTTATAAATACTCGTATTAAAATGGGAAGTTATGAGTATAATAAAACTTAAGGATTTATGACCTTACTCATTGAGAAGAGTTTTAAGCTAGTAACTTTATACCATGTCAAATTGAATTGGAGAATTGTGGTCAAAGAAGATTAATTCATAAACGAATTGTACTTCAAATACGATCAATTTGAAAAATACATCAAAAATCTTATCGATCCCCTTCTTTTATTTCTTCATAATAAAAATGTAAGTTATAATTTACCAAGACTTAAACACTTAATATAATAGATATAGGAAAAACCCAACCCATAATTTACATTTGACATTTATTTCTTCATATTAAACCATTATTTTGTGATGGTTTTTAATAAAATTTCCATAGGATATATAAAATAATATTAAGAGTGGTAAAATTATAACAAATTAGAAGAGCCGACAACTTAAAAAAATTCCAAGTATTTTAAAGATAAAAACATGAAAAAATCGTAAAGACCGTAAAATTTTATTGTTGTCATCACTATCAGCAAGATGTGGCATGAAATATTCCCCATCCCTATTCGATGGTAGGAAGACACGAGGATATTTTTTTCTACCTACGACAAGACTTAAAAATTACTTTCCTACTTTTTTTCATTGATTAGATAGTTATGAGCTGGTAAGCGCCATCTGTAGTAGGGAATCAGACTCGTCAGTTGTCAGGACTCAGAATCTGTGTTTGGATCTTGTTCAGATGTATCATGTGCAATCCGTGCATTTGCATCTCCATCCATTGCCATTTGTTTCTGGTTCTTGGAGCTTTTCTTCAATTCCTAGATGCTCCTTATGACAATATGTGAGATGACACCCATAACCACTGTTGCAAACGCAACATATTGATCATGATCTAATGCTGATTTAGATGATACAAACACAAATGTTTCTAGTTACTATTGAAAATTTGATATACAGAGGGAAAAGTTGCACGTATTACAAAATGGCTCTGGAGAATCTTTTAAGTACACCAAAAAAAAATAAAAAATCACACAAGATTATTTATATAGAAAGAATATCAATGTCTAATTTTCAAATTTACATTATGATGTCTTTTAATAAACTATGTCTAAAAACTGATAAATTATTCAAACATTCAAGCAAGATAAGAATTAGAATTTAGATATGCTGGTGATAACATATTTTTTAAAAACCATGTCTATTATGTAATTCTAAAAATCCTGCAAAGTTATTGGAGAAAATGTCCCTCAAAATAAGCTACACCTATACAGACTAATAATATGTGTAAATATTTTGAATGCAACATAATGTAGTTTCCGTCTAGTTTCATTCATACGATTTTACCTGAGTGAGATGACCCATCTCACAAGTATGGCTATATTATCTATCCAAATTATCCTCACTAGGATATAATTACAATTTAGAGTTTAGTTGAGAAAAAAATTTAGGTTTATTTCATGGCTTACTTATATGATAGTAATTGCTTAAAACTCAAACAAAAAGAATTCGATATGCAAAGATGCATAAAAACTAGCTAACCAATGTGCTTTGGAGAACCTTATTTGCATTAGGATATTTTAATGATTTTTAGACAAACATTACACAAGATGCATTGAATAGCACGGTGTTGGAATTTTTTTAAAAGGCAACAAAAAGTGGAAAAATACTTGGACTTTTTAAAAAAAGAATTGTAATTATTATTGTTGTCCAAAATAACCACCCGGGCTATTTTGGCAACTTGCAATTCATATTTTGAACTTTGAAAAAAATTTGACATTTATTTATTCATATCAACCCATTATTTTTTTATGGTATTTTTAAAATTTTCCATCAAAATATGTAAAATAATATTAAGAGTGATAAAATTTTAACAAGTTAGAAGAAGCAACAACTTAAAAAATTTAAAAATATAAAAATTTAAATAATTTTAGTGTTAAAAACATGAAAACATTATAAACAACGTCAAATTTATGTTAGGATGCCTCATCTGCATACATCACTTCACTTCCACTTGATACCTCTCCTTTGATAAAAGGCTCATCTCACCTTGACCTCATCGAGAGCACTCACCTTTAGGTGGGCTTCTTACTTATATGCGTTCAACAATTATCCACTCTGCACTGGACTACCCAACGTTTACCTTATACATGTGGCTGCATACCCAAAATCTAATTTTCCATACTAAATATTGATATCTAGGATTGAGACCATCATGACCTATTCCCATCTCACCTAAGTGGTGTGGAAGAGTCACCCTCTTCCATGGCCCTCATATCAGAGTACCAGAGATATCTTTCTTCGTTGAAGGTTTAGTATCAAGTATGACCTCTATCGATTTAGCCAAACCCAAGCCTCCTCCATCCTAAGGTGAATTTAGGAGAGTTGGGTTTGGCTTATGCCTATTTCACAAACTTACTAGGTGGTATTCATACTACTTCTAATCCTACCTAGTCTATATCTACTCAAGAGAACTCTCCAGATAGATAGGCAGAAAAGGAGCATTGTAATGGTCCTAACTTCTAGATTTTAGGGTGGTAGAAGGGAAGTAGAAAATTATATAAATCCCACCATAAATCCTATATAGTCACTTCTATTTGATCAATTAATCCCAAATTCAGAGATTTCAAACTCTCTAAATGATCATTTAATTTCTTTGAGACTCTCTAGTTTATGGCCATTCATTTATGATACTAGTTGTTGTTTCATTGAATTTTCTTCATTAATAGGTTCATGATTCAACAATTTTCATAACCTTGATATGCAAAAATTGGGTATGCATTCACAATATATGTTTGAGTCATGATATGTATCATGGTCAAAACGGAAATTGATTGAGGTATCTTATTTTTCACCCAGTCATCATAACTATTTATATTTTACATCGTTCAACTTTTGGTTCCAAATATTTTCCTTAAATGATAACTAGGAGTAGGTAATTACTATAGTTACATGTCCACATTTTCGCTACTATATTAAACTCGAAAACAAAAAATATGAAGTATCAATCTATAAAAAATTAAACAAGAGCAAACAAATATTTGATTTATAATTCTATATAAATATGGCAAAAACATTTCATTTCAAATTGTGATAAAAACTTATTTTTTATTCATTCATCGAATGATAAATTACTACAAGTGAAAGAGATGTATAATTAAAATTTTGGAAGATCCAATATTTTAAAATTGTGTCTAAAATTACTATAATATCTATTCATTGGTCATTTTCTATTAGAATGGGTAAACTATTTATGAATAAATGATCCCTTCCAACTCGAAAACTCAAAGTATAATCTTTCCAAATAATGTCGATTATTTGGGAAAATAATTTTGAGCTTTTACATCATTCTGAAAATCAAAATACCATTTATTCTCAACCTCAATATTTGTGTATGAAATGTCATTTTTCATTTGAATAAACCCCTTTTCACGAAATAGCCTGAGGCTTATGTTATTTATGATCCAATTTTATCACAAGATGTGACATGAAATATCCCCAGGCCTTTAATGCCCACAAATTTTACCCGCATGAAACCCAAGACAAACCATTAGTTGAGTTAGAAAAATCAAAGAATAATTTATTGTTTATGTAAGACAGTTCACTGATTGCAATGCTTAAGTTATTCCTCGGTTAACAATGATCGTTTTAAACTAAAAAATTAAATCATATCATTTAATTTCCAGATCAATTTTAAAATTTGATTCCTATAATTCTTAATCCATTTAATAATCTGGTCCTTGAAGTCATTTAATAATCTACTATAAAAAGGTCTAGGTCTAATTTCCCCTTCCATTTCAACAATACTATTAAATTTAATTTTCAATTATAAATGTTGTCTAAATTACTAAGGAAATGAATTTACTTAATTATCAAAAGGTCATGGCCTCTTTATTTTGAAAAATTTCTAAACTAAATAATGAAATACAAAATTAGAGTTAACTTCAACACCAATTAAGTGGCCCCATTAAAACTTGACCTGTGTGTTCAAATGATGATTTCACCTAACTCCCACCTAATATTTGTAGGCATCATTCCTAGTCATTATATGAGATCAATCTAAGGAATTGGATCCAAGGAATTTCAAATAACCCTAATCATATATAAGGGGTATTTTATTCATTCGTTAATTTATTTTCCTCATTTCTATTTTGCAGTTTTTAGGGAACGAGAGGAAGCCATGGAAGAGGGATGGAAGAAGCTTGGGATGGATAAACACAATCCCAAATTTTATTTTTCTTCATTTTGCTTACTATTTCCATTCTACCCTCTCCTAGGGTTTGATTGGAAATTTTCTATTTGTTGTTATAAATTTCAATGTAATTTCCGTTCTTGGGCATTTGGGTATTTTATCCATTTGAGATCTATTTTAAATTGATGTATTTTTACAAGTAAGTTAAGTGTATATACACAAGTATCTAATGTTTATATGTATACATACATCTTATTTCAATGTATATATATATATATATATATATATATAATATTTTAACATGTCATTAATGTTAAATAAAATTATTATTATTATTATTATTATTATTAAATATATAAGTATATTACAAGTTTCTTACCATATATAACTATATAGTTAAATTTATATAATTAGATATAGTGATAGTTATTACTCCCGTTTTCTTTTTCTACTTATCCAAGTAATAATGAAATTTGACAAACTATTGAAAATTCTCATTCAACCTGCTAACTTGAAAAAGGGGAGAATTCCCTTCATTCAAGAGTTATAATCTACTATATTCTTTTCAACAACTTTATAGTAAAAGTATCAAAACTTTCCTACCTTCCAAAACACTTTATTTTCAATAAGGAATAATAATCTATTGCTAACAAAAGGAGAAATATCACAAGATCCTTAACGTTTTTCAAATGAAAATATCACACTTTGGAAGAAATGAGACAACTTATTTTTGAAAAAAATACATTTCCATTTCCACTCATTTCAAGCTTTCTATTTCATTTCATCAATTCAAAAATTTGGTAGTTCCAGAAAACTAACATGTATTGAAATGCAAATTTCATTTTACAAACACTCTTAGAAGATTTTACAAGTTTAAGATATTTCCAAGTATAATTACAACTCTCTTTCAAGCTTACAATTTTACAATCATCTACTCTAAGTGGGAATAACAAAATGAAAAATTTACAACATGAAGGCTTTCATCAAGAGCAAAATATAAGTCTCCAATTTACAATTATTTTCCCAATTGTAGCTCTAAATCTTGCATTCTTCAAAGTTTCACTAAAAGTTCACCATACAAAGGAAGGGGAAGTAGGCAATGCTCTCCGCCCAACCTTTCATCCATTAAGTGGAGAAACCATACCCTTAATGGCCCCCGAGCCCCAATGAAGGAACCATGAGGGATCTTGAGAACAATTTGAAAACTTTTCAACAACATGGCTTCTAAAAATAACATACATTTCAAAAAGTGCAACGCAACAAAAATAGCATACACAACAAATTTTCAACTTTCTCAAACAACACAAAGGTTTGAAACCAATCCAAATGGAGAAAGGAATATGGGAAACCACCTCCTTTTTCCTCCTAAGTGATGTGGGAGTTTCACCCTAAGACTCCAAGTCTACAAAACAAACAACACAATGTCCTTATCTCTCCCTTGTAAGTATGTAACAAAATGACAGTGATTTCATTTTCATTCCCCATCAGTGAAACTCCCAATCAAACTCCCACCAAATCCATGCCTCAAAATACTATCTTTTCCCTTCCTAATGGTCCCATAAGTCCATCTCCCACACCCAACTTAAGGCGTACTACCCAACAAAACCATAATACATTCACATAAGTCAAACAAACTTAACAAGCACAATATTTCCTTATCAACAAACATAATAAACAAAATAACAAAGGTGGAGAGCCTAGATCTTCATCAAGCTCCAAGACAACTTCACTTCAAAATCTTTTCACACCTTCAAGCCAAGAAAATTCCTAAAATCCACTCCAACAAGATCACAATTTCAAAAATGACAAAGGAATAAAATGAAAAATTAACCCCCATTCCAACAAAATCCATCAATAAATAGAAATGGAATGTGAGGGTGATGAGGTGACTCCATATAGGATGTCACTTCCTCATTCCTCCATTCTCACACTCAAGTCAAACACAATGCCCAAGACAATAAATGATTATTTCAGAACTATGACAAACCCACATGACACACAAACTTGTACACCATGCATTCTTAGGACAAAATTTATTGTGACAAGAATAAGGTGTAATTATTTTGACTCTTCTACACTCCAAAAAGGATGAATAAGTCAAAAATAAACTTTCCAACCCATAGGTAGGGTTGTTGGATAATTTTTAGAGGCATGGAACATGCTTAGCTTGTCCCAGAAGCCTCCAAAAAGGCCTCCCAAGTCAAAATCCGAATTTTGAATTTGGGGTGGAGTATAACACACACAAACTAACATAAATCTCGCTTACAATAAGGACCACCTAACTTAATAATTATCTATTTTTCACATATCTATTTTAGTTAATCAAATAAGAAGGATTATCTTAATTAAGACACATTATTACTTGCTAAAAAAGTGACAAAATGTTTTTAAAAATTAAATACATAAAACACAAAAAAAACACATACAACAATTTAAATATAGTAACATTACCCCTATGGCCACACATGTGAGGTAACCCCCCAATAGGAAACCCCCAAACTACGCATGCAAAAATACCACATTAAAACATTACATAAGTTGTAAAATTTTGGTTGTGTTTCTCAACACCCAACATCCTTCTGTTGTTTGTCCCCTATCCCCTTTCGATATATGTGATAAAATTTCCTACACACAACCAAAATACCTCTTTGGTATTTCGGTCGTATTAACAACATCTAGACAATATACATATAAAATCAATAATCATCATTCGACATTAAAAATTCTACCATTTAGCATCATATAATTTATTCGATTTTGGCATCCATAAAATCATAATTCTACCCAAAACATCCAATATAGGTTATGCATCCAAATTACGACATGTTAGTACAAAAATAAAAATATCACAACTCAACATATATAACTGTCTATCATTACCATCTAGTGCATCATAATAAATAAAAAAAACACCACATAATGTCAATAGTCTAAATATCTGCATACTCCATCATCTACTGATGCAAATATAATAGTCAAATGTCTAAGTATCAGTCCAAAAGTATCAACATCGAAATGAAATAGTTTCAAAGAGGAGTGGACACTACAAGGCCCAATTCGGTAGTAGGAAGACACAGTCACATGAGTATAAGAGTTGGGGAATTTTTTTCTTGCTATGACAAGACTTAAAAATCACTTTACTACATTTTTACTTGATTAGATGGTTATGAGCTAACAAGCACCCTCTATAATAATGAATCATACTCATAATCAATAGTTATATGGATCTTCTTCCGTCCATTTAAATTTGCATCTCCATCCATTTCTGTGTGTTTCTGGTGCTTAGAGATTTTCTGTAATTCCTAGATGCTCCTTACTCGATAACCTACAATTGTGAAAATTTGTGAGATGACACCCATAAAGTAATCACTTTTGCAAAGGAAACATATTGATCATGATCTAATGCTAATTTATACGATATAAAATCAAATGTTTCTAGTTAATATCTTGAAGAATATTCACATCGTTACTAGTTAAAATTTGATAGAGAAAGTGGAAGTTGTACATATTATGAAATGGCTATGGAGGATCCTAAGTTCAAAAAATATAAATCAAACAAGTTTAAGTACATACAAAGTATATGAATTTCTAATTTGAATTATCAAGCTAAATACTTATATTTAATAATCTACATATTACTAGGAATAATGGTCATGATATTGACTTTTTGTCGATATTAGCAAGAAATCTGTAATTTTTTTATGATTCTATAAAGTAGTCCACACTATTTTTTTAAAGAAAATCTATTTTCACAACTATCCTTCTCACAATGCAATTTAATGACGAGTTATCTCAACTTCAACATTGTTTAAGATGTTCTCTAATTGTTTCAGTACATTTCTCATATTTTCCCTACTCACTATACAAATACATCCATATAATGGAGAACCAAAATTTGAATTTTTTTGAAACCTAAAGAAAACATTCTTGCCTCCTAAAGGGATTCATTAGCCACAACACTTACCTTTTCTCCCAAAATATACTCTTTTCCATTAGATAAAAATACTCCCGTTCTTTAATTGTTTTCTTACCTGGTATAACATTTATTATTTATATGTCCTCAATATTATACACAGTTCTCCTTTCACCCAACATACATGTGACATAGAAATGTGGATCCATGTACCACAAGTAAAATCTAAAATAATCAATTAGTAGTACCGCATGTACCACATGTGACATAGAAATGTGGATCCATGTACCACAAGAAAACAATATGAACATAACAAATTTTAATACCCTTGAAAATAAATTGTTTTGTTAGAACAATCATGTTTCCCTACACTATGCATATACTAGTGAGTGAACTATGTAGTTAAAGTAAGAGAAAAATGTAACTAAAAATTAAAGAAAATATGAGAAAATTTTCAAACATTCAAGTGAGGTAAAATTTTGAATTTAGATATGGTGGTGATAATATGTTTTTAAAAAACCATGTCTATTATGTAATTGTTCTATCATGCAAATCTATTAGAGAAAATATCCCAAAAAATTTACCAAGGAGGGTCATTGGACATTTAATTGTACTACTACATATAATTGATCTGGAGCTAGCCATAGCTTTTATCTGGAGATAGACATAGTATTGGTCTGGAGCTATCCATATAGTTTTTCCTAAGTTGGTTGTAGAATTGGTCTGGAGTTGACCATAGAATAGGTTTAGATCTTGAAGGTTGCGATGCACCGGAGAAAAGTTAGAAGTGCCACAAGGGAAAGGAAATGAAAGTTTGAAAATTTCCAAGGTTTGAAGAGTAGCAAGAATAACGTAGTGTTATGTTGGCATCTCAAATAGTTAGTGTCCTGCAAACTTAAAAAATAAAAGAAGTAAGAAAATTAGGTTACATGGTTAGTAAAGTTGTAACACCCACTAAATTACCCGCATGAAACCCAAGGCCCACAAAATTATGGAATAATTTTATTTGTAAGACCTACTCGTAGCACAAAGTTAAAATTAACAGTCATACTTTCTTGTTTTAAAATTACATTAAATTAATATTATTAATTTCCCCTTAGGTTCCCTTTAAATAAAATAATAAAATCTCTCAATACCATTTACTAAAGTTTTGTTAGTTCAAAGAGATACTTAGGCTCCCCTATTTTTTTCTTTAATACAATTTAATTCCACATTAATTAAAATTCCTCAAATTAATCCCAAGGGTATTCTGGTTTATTTAATTAAATAATTAAGTTTTATTATACCAACAAAGGGTTCAAAGTTTGCATTACATAAAAAGTCTCTAATAAAACACTTGGGTTAGAAGGTAATAACACCCCGTACACATACTAGAGTGGTTCCAAAATAAAGTATACCCATGCAAATTAAGTTTGAAATTTCTCTTACCCACTTCCAACCTACCTTTTGTAGGGATGAATCTCATCTATTGGATGGATTCACTTGGGGCCCTAGGATTTAGGGATTCAACTAGCCCTAAGCATGCTTATGAAAATCTCTTTTCTCTTTTGTTTTGACTTATTATTTCTCTTTTTATTTTGTAGATATTTTGAGGAGGTGAAAGCCAGGAGAGGCAATCTTAAGCTCATAGAAGGATGCACATTCTTCCTTTATTTTCTCTTTCAATATACACCCTCTTGTAGGTTTTCAATGTGTGTGTGTGTGTGTGTATATATATATATATATTTGTTTATCTTACTATTGGCATATGGGTATTTACCCTATTTTGGAGGAATAGGTCAAAATTTTCTATGTATATACTTGGGGAAAAGGGATATATATACATACATATGTATACATGCACACACACATTTTTATACATATATATGTGTGTCTATATATATATATATATATTAGTAAAATTTATTTTTAATAAAAAACCTGAAATTAAAATATGGTTTTATTATACAAATCCCAAAAAATAGAACAATATGTGTGTGTGTGTGTGTGTGTGTGTGTGTGGATAATTCAAACCATTAAAAGAATGCGTCTAAATCGGTTTACAAAGGCCTGAGAGAAGCCGACTACATATAAAGGTTTTAGAGTGACCAACATTACATTGTTCGGTGGGAAAGTATTTGGGGTTAGGGGAAGGCTCTCCAAACTCATCCCCCATCACATTTATTAATGGGGTGGGGGTGGGGTTTGTGACCCTCCCCCCAACCCTTTCCCTACTTACATAACACATGCCACAAACTGTATAGTTTTACAAATAAATTTCTATTTTATTTTATTTACATTGTTAGTTAGTATTTATTTAATATAATTATATATACATACATACATACATATATATATATATATATATATATATATATATATATATATATATATATATATATATATAATATCAATATTATTATTAATATAAATATTATTATCAAGAAGTAACGATATTTATATTATTAACGAAGCTTAATCTTACACTTAAAATTTCTTTTAAAATTTGATAGTAATATTACCAAGTGTTGATTTATTATTACATTTCAGCCATCATTACTCCTTTTCTTAGATATTTGATTAAAAATAATATTAATTTATCTTAACAACACATTTATATAATCTATTAAATCTATGGCCTTCTTTGTAACTATATATATTCCCTTGCTCAAGTGCATTTTAAGTGATCAATCTATTATTTGATAAGGTGAATAGCAAACAAAAATCTACAAGATTCTCCCATGTACTCATATAAAGTTTAAAATTTATTTCAACTAATACAAAAAGATGAACAAATATAGTTTGTCTTGGTATTATATGCCTTTTGAGTATTGCAATAGGAATTAATATTTATTTCTATCACAACATACAATTTTTCAAACATTCCCATAAGAACTTTCAACAAGATTTTCCAATAGTTTTAAAACAAGTAAAACACAACTATCTAAGACAATAAATCAAATAAAATGAGAACAAGGTTGTTTCCTTTTTAATCACATTTCCATTATTTCAAGAACTTGTTACACTAAAATTGTTTCTCTTTCCAACAAGTAATGAAATGATTTTCAAACTTTTTTTTTTCATTTAAAATACCCACTAAGATTACATTTGTTTGATAATGACACAACTAAAAACTTCACGTTAAATAAATACAAGTTTACAAGCCTTATATATATAATCGAGACAACATGATAAATATTAGAAGAGAGTCCATTCTTCATTTCTTCAAATGCACAAGAAGCCTTCATCATCTAAACTCAACCTTCTTCCAATATCAAACACACAATCAGAAATCAGGGAGTAGGCAACACTCTCCACCCAACCATTACTCCAATGAGGAAGTGAAGCCTACTTCCTCATTAGCCCCCGAGCCCCAACAATGAGACAATATGCAATATTTTACAACAATGAAAATAATTACAAGGCTTGCACATTTACTTCCAAGAAAAATTCACACAAGAAAATAACCAAAAAACACTCATTTTTAAACACAAGAACTTTCCAAAACAATGTCTGTAAAACAACCCAACTAGAGAAAGGAATATGGGGATACCCTTGTGCGTCCCAAGGGTTTGGATTCCCACCTCAAAAACATCCAAAACAAAATCAACCCCAAAATTTCTTATGCCTCCATAAAAATAAAAATATATCTCTTATACCTCCCTCACTCTTATCCCTCCCTCTCTCTTACTACTCCCACAATGAACAAAATCACAAAATGAGAAAAAGTTCGGGAATCCAACCCACTTCCTCTTAAATACCCAAGAGAAACACTTATACCTCCCAACATATTTCATCCCAATTTCACTATCTCATACACATCCTAAAGACATTGCACTACCCAAACAAAATCAAGCAAGAAAACACATTTATTCAACACATAAACATACAAGGTAAGAGAAGAAAACGACGGGTGTAAGACCCTACCTTGCCATAGAAAGACTCCAATTAACAAGAAAGTCACAAAATACTCCAAGCTTAAAAAATTCCAAAAAATCTTCAACTCCAACAAGCACTCCAAAATGATAGAGCCCAAAAACCAAGCAGGTAATCGCCAACACTTCACAAAAATTATGATAAATAGAAAAGAGGGAGAAGGAGATTATGTGGCTCCATGTAGGATGCCACATCATTTCTTCTCCACCTCAGATCACCAAAGTAAAACCCACACCCCAAAGCATAATAAATTGGTTGTTGGGAAAAATACCGCCCTCTTATACACTCAATCCAACCCACACCCCTTAAGGTAAAAATTTAATTACCTACGTAAGAAAAGTGCAATAAATTGCCTTTTTACTTCATTAAAACATAAATTAGAACCTAAAATAAGTCTCTCACATCATAGGCTAGGTGAGTGGGTGACTTTAAAAGGTGTGCGTAAAGCTTAGCTTGTCCCACAAGTCTCCAAAATATCCTAGAAGGTCAAAATATGAATTTCTCATGAAAGATTGAGTACACACAACCCAAAAAAATAAAACTCATCGAAAACCAACACACATTAAATCTACCAACTCACATTTACTTCCCCCACTTTTGTTCATATCCTACTAATCACTAGATAAACACTTTTAAATTAACTTAAGAGGGGTGCTAAACATAATTAATAAAAGTGACTCCACATGCACATAAAAATAAAATAACTCACAATTAAATAAAAATCAACAAGACATATTACAAAACATTCCCAAGGTCACTTTGGAAGTCACCACCCAATAGGGACCTCCTAACAAACTACAACAATAATAACAATATACAAAAACATGTGTTGCTATGGTGACCTATTACCAATACTCCATATTCTTTTCACTATTGGTCTCCTCTCCCCCTTTGGTTTATGGTGTCGCAAACACCTGCACAAGAAAAGAAAATACCTTTCTGGCCTCATGGCCATATTAACAACATCAAAATAATAAAATACATGAATGTACATATAATCAATTATCACAACTTAAACGAGGACAAGTAATTCTCCATTGTTCACAATTCCAATTATTTCAATTTCATTACTATATAAACTTGCAATAAGATCACGACATCAATTACATCATCAAGCATCATATAATTAGAAAATTAAATACATTAGTCCAATATAAGCTCAAAATAAGTAATTAGATATATCCAAATATGCATATAATCCATCCAATAATCATGTCATAAGTCTAACATCCATACTATCTGTAAATTAATAAATCAAAATAAAAAATGTCCATCTATCAAAATCTAAAATGTGATAGAAAAGTCCATAAATCTAGTCCATGTTAAACAAAATTGTAATAATATAAATGTCGAAGAGCATTTCACACTACATCCCTTTCCCCTTAAACTCGATTTCCTCCTAGAAGTGACTAGATTTTTTTTTGGAATGATACTCTCAGAGGTGCGGCATCCTCCCACATAGTTGTTGTCTTGTCGTATTTATCCCACTAAATGTGAACCTAATTAATCTGTCTACCTCAAAGTGACAGGGTCCCTGTGCTGTAAAATATGGATGGGAAACCACCATCACCCACCCGTGATATTAGACTTGTAATGAGGTCCAATCTAATACATTAGAAGTACCTCCAATGTACCTCCAATGTAGAGAAACATATAATACATTGTGGATGCAAGACAAGATGAGTGACCATGTTAGTGTTAGGAAATAAGGGATAAAATATGCGGAATAATCCCTCACAGAATCGCAAAACAGTAGAAAACTAATATTTTAAAAATATTACAGATCTCAAATAAAAGTGTAGAATAAAATAACACAACACAAAGAGACAGTATTTAACATGGTTCACCTAATTTGGGCTACGTCCACCAAGAATAAATTGCTCAGATTTTATTACAAGCCACCACTCTCTTAATACAATACCCAGATCTATTTGGAGCTATCCTAAACAAAATCTACAGAATTCACACCCGAATTCAAAGCACATTTGCAATGTTTTTCATACCTCTATCATATGCATAAAACCATATAAATAGACAACTGTGTAAGCAGTTTTACAAAACCGTGGGTATCAAAACCATGGGCAAAAACCGTCCCATAAACCTATGGGTCAAAATCTTGCCCATATGAGAAAATCATGTTTCCCAATATATCTGGCACGTTTTAAGGCCCAAAAAAAAAATTCTGATACATGAAAAGTGTATAGTACTCTTAGTGTGCAGTCTTCAACATTTTAACACATGAAAATAGGCTCCACAACCTAAAAATCTCCCACTTGGAGACTAGTTTTCCTCTGAGAAAACTTCTCAATCCTTCACTAGTTTCTGTGAAGACCAACCAAAGTTGAACACAAATTCAGTTTTTCCCTTGTGACCACCTTGGTCATCATGTCTAAAGGATTTTTACTGGTATGGATCTTCTCCAACTTTAATTTCTCTTCCTCCAAAGCTGTCCCAGATGAAATGGTACCTTAACTGTATATGTCTTCATCCTAGAGTGGAAAGCAGAGTTCTTAGCTAGGTGTATAGCACTTTGACTATCACTACGTAGCTTTCCTTTCTCCTACTTATGTCCCAACTCCTTAAGAAATTGTTTGTAACCAAATAATTTCTTTTCTTGCCTCTATGGCAGCAACATACTCAGCCTCTGTGGTTAACAAAGACACTAGCTTCTGTAGTCGTGAAATCCAGCTCACTACTATTTCCCACCTAAAATGTAAACATAACCTATCATGCTCCTTCTACTGTCTACATCTCCAGCCATATCTGAATCTACATAATCCACACAAAGTGGTGTTCTGATCCACTATAGCAAAAAATTGTCTCCATGGTCCCTCTCAAATACCGAAGGATCCACTTTACTACCTTCCAGTGATCTCTGCCTAGATCACTCCTAAATCTACTCACTGCTCCCACTGCATGGGCAATATTAGGCCTGGTACACACCATAGTCATACATCAAACTACCAACTACTGATGAGTAAGGTACCCTAATGAGTACATTTGGTTTCTCTCTTGCTCTGTCTTAGGACATTTCTCCTTTCGATAACTTGAAATGGCCTGCCAAAGGAGTCCCAACCGGTTTAGCATCCTACATATTAAACCTCTCCAAGACTTTCTTAATGTACTCTTCCTTAGATAAAGTTAGCTTCTGTTTCTTCCTATCCCGAGATATACTCATACCAAGGATTTGTTTGGCTGCCCCCAAATCCTTCATAGCAAAGGATTCACTTAGCTGCTTCTTGAGTACTTTTATTTCCTGCATGTTTTTACCTACAACCAACATGTCATCCACATACAGACACATAGGATAATATAATTGTCCATCCTCAAATTTCTTTTTATACATGGAATGTTTAGAATGACATCTAATATAACCTTGTTCCATCATGAAGCTATCAAATTTCTTATACCATTGATGTGGAGCTTGTTTCAAGCCATACAAAATCTTCTTCAGTTTGCACACCATATCCTCTTTACCTTTGACCTCATAGCCATCTGGTTGCTGCATATATAGTTCCTCAAAATCACCATGAAGAAATGAAGTCTCTACATCAAGCTGTTCTAAGTGCAAGTCTTCTACTGCAACTATTCTTAGAACAGTTCTAATAGAAGTCACTTTTCACTATAGGAGAAAAAATATCATCAAAATCTATACCTTTTATCTATACAAACCCCTTGACCACCAACTGGGCCTTGTATATTTTCTTTCCTCCTTCTTCCTCTTTGACTCTAAACACCCACTTATTCTGTAATGCTCTTTTGCCTTTGGGTAGCTTCACCAAATCCCATGTCTGGTTCTCCATGAGAGCTTGATGCTCCTCATTCATGGCTTGCTCCCACTTCTTCTTGGCATCTACGTGTATTGCTTCATCAAAGCTCTCTAGTTCTCCACTATAAATGAGTAATAAATAATAAAGAGAAGGAGAAAAACATTCAGGTTCATCTTCTTACCTTAGAAGACCTCCTCAATATAGGATTTTGGGGGTTCCTATTGAGGAGGTTCTTGAACTTGATTCATGTGTCACTTTTCCATCCAAAAGTTCCTCTACCAATGCATATTCTTTCTTGGATTCTTCCTTGTTTTCCTGCAACTGTTGCTTATACATGAATTTCTCATTAAAGATCACATCCCTAAATCAAATGATTTTCTTATCCTTAATACTCCAACATTTATATCCAAAGTCATCACCACCATAACCAATGAAAGTACATTTTTCTGACTTAGCCTCTAGCTTGGTCCTATCATCCTTGTCTATATGAACAAACACCTCACATCGAAAGACTCTAAGAAATGAATAATCAACTTTCTTACCATACCAAGCCTCCTCAGGTATGCCTCCGTCCAAGGCACTTGAGGGGTCATCTATTTATCAAGTACACAGTTGTGCTCACCACTTCTGCCCAAAAAGAAAGAGGTAGTCTTGCATGTAACCTCATGCTCCTAGCACGTTCCATTATTATTCTGTTCCTCCTTTCTAGATACCCCATTCTAATGTGGATTTCCTGGAACCATCTATTTTCCTGCATGGATTCCATTCTTAGAACAGTAATCATCAAATTCATTGCTGCAATACACCCCTCCATTATCTGACTTGAGACATTTTAGCTTAATACTTGTTTCATTCTCTACTAAGGATTTCCATTTTAACAAAAGTGTCAAATACATCAGATTTGTTTCTAATACAATAAACCTAAAATTTCCTTGTTGCATCATCAATAAAAGTAACATAATAACTTGAACCCCCAAGAGATGATACCTGATTTGGCCCCCACACATCAGAATGCACTAGCTCTAACTTACTCTCTTTCTTTGTAGGTCCAACCTTGAGAAACCTTACTCACTTTTGTTTCCCATATGTGCAGTCCTCATAGAACTCCAAACTTGTTTCTGTATAATCTAGGAAAATCCTTCTTTATGATCTCCATGCCCTTATGGCTCATATGACAGAGCCTATAGTGCCACAATGTTGTATCTACTTCTGAAGCCACAAGATTACAAACATTAGTGCTATAAGTGGTTAAACACAAGGTTCCAACCTTCTTACCTCTTTCCCACCACAAGAGCACCCTTGGTAACCTTCCAAGAGTCTGTTGTAAATATCATAGTACAACCATCACTTCCCAACTGCCCTGCTGATATCAAATTCTCATCTTAATGTAGGCACATGTCTGAAAATCCTTCAATAGAAAAGTATTCCCATTCTTCATCTTAACCTAAACAGAACCTTTTCCAACTATGCTACAAGGCTCATCATCACCAAGAAAAATATGTCCAAAATCTCCTTGAACATAATCAACAAAATAATGCCTATGTGGAGAAGCACGGAAAGAAGCCCCCGCATCTAAAACCCAAGATTTAGTAATATTGTGCAAAGAAAGAATCAAAGCATCTTGACATACATTACCCATTGCCACATTTTCCTCCTTGTTTTCTTCCTGTTGTTTCTTCTTGTCTCGAAGCTCCCAATAGTCCTTCTGTTACATGCCTAGACTTTCCACAGTGCCAGCATACTATCTTGCTCTTTGGATTTTTGACCTATGCCTGATCATTTGATTTTGCACGACTTCCTCTATTATTTTGTCTCCCTCTAGTTTCCACTGTCAAAACATTCCCTAAAGTAGAAGATTCACCAGAGATTTTTCTTCACATTTCCTCACTTAGAATCACCCCTACAACATCCTCCAACTTCAAATTTGAGTTATCTGGAACCGAGTTGCCTACCGCCATTACCAAGTTATTCCAACTCTCAGGTAAAGAGCACAAAACTAATAAAGCCCTATTTTCTTCATCAAATTCTATTGTAACCAAAGCTAGCATATTTACAACCGTATTAAAATAATTTAGATGATCTGCTACTGAACCATTCTTAGAACATCTTCATATTAAACAAAATTTTCATTAAAAATATCTTATTAGAGGTAGAGGGTTTTTCATACAACTTCCCTAATGCATCCATCAGTTCTTTTGTAGTCTTTTCCTTTGGAACATTAAATAATACCGAAGGTGAAAGACATAGTTGGATTGTCCCAAGTGCCTTCCTATACAGTAAATCCCATTCCACATCTATCATGCTTGAGGGTTTGTTCACCATCTCAAACAACGGAGTATAAAGATCCTTCTGATAAAGGTAATCTTCCATCTGCATCTTCCAAAGACTGAAATTCTGCCAATTGAATTTATCAACCCTAGATCTTCCATCATCTGCCATAGCTCCCACTCAAGATAAAACTTTCCTTGTGATTCAACACTTCAACAAACCAAACTAGACTTTGATACCAATTATTAGGAAATAAGGGATAAAATATGTAGAATAATCCCTCACATAATCACAATAGTAGAAACTAATATGCATAAAATATTACAGATCTCAAATAAAAGTTGCAGAATAAAATAACACAACACAAAGAGATAGTATTTAACGTGGTTCACCCAAGTTTGGGCTACAACCAACAAGAATAATTTACTGAAATTTTATTACAAACCACCACTCTCTCAATACAATACCCAGATCTATTTGGAGCTATGCTAAAAAAAAACTCTACAGAATTCACACCCGAATTCAAAGCACATCTGCAATGTTTTTCATACCTCTATCATATGCATAAAAACCATATAAATAGACAACTGCTTAAGTAGTTTTACAAAACTGTGGGTATCAAAACCATGGGAAAAAACCATCCCATAAACCTATGGGTCAAAATCTCGCCCATATGAGAAAATCATGTTTCTCGATATATCGGGCATGTTTTAAGGCCCCAAATAAAATAAAATTTGGGGGCTATGACCCCGAACCCTTGCTACCAGGGCCTGCCACCACCTGGACACCCGCTCGGGGCCTGGCCTGGCCCCAAAACTTGGTGACGATACATGAAAAGTGTACAGTACTCTTAGTGTACTAGTCTTTAACACTTTCACACATGAAAATAGGCTCCACAACCTAACAGTTAGATGATACACTAAAGGACCGATACGCTCCAAGATCTCAAAGGGACCCACAAAACTAAGACTAAGCTTAGAGCCTTTTCTGTAACATATAGGGATCTTATGAGGACTAATACAAAGAAACACCTTCATCCCCACCTGCAAAACTATGATCTTTCCTATGTTGATCCACATACTTCTTCTTGGCATCCCGAGCCTCCTGTAATCTCTACCTAACCATAACAACCTACTACTCCATATCCTGTAGTAAAGCCAACCCAAGAGAAATCATTCCCTATAACTTGTCCCAACTTAGTGATGTCCTGTAATCTCTTCCATACAGTGCCTGGAAAGGATCCATGCCTATTGAACTCAAAAAAATGTTATTGTAGGAAAGCACCACCAAATAAAAATAATCCTCCCACCTCTACTGATGGTCCATGGTGTACATCTTAATAATATTATCTAAGATATGATTCACCCATTTTGTCTGTCCATTTGTATCAGGGTGATAAGTTATACTGGAGTTTATATTCATCTCAAGATTGTGCTGCATGGTAGTCTAGAAGTGAGAAGTGAACAAGGGATCGAGGTCATAAATGATCTTTAGCAAAATCCTATATAATCTGACAATATCATCAAGGTATACGCATGCCACTGCACTAGCTTTATAGGTGGTCTTCACCGGATAAAAGTGATCCACTTTTTTCAATTTATCCACCATTACCATGATGGCGGTATGGTGGTATTTCAACGTCGCTAACCCACCTATTAAATTCATGGAAATGGTGTCCCATTTACACTCGAGTATGGCATGAGGAAAGAGAAGGATGGCTGGGTGCTGATGCTCAACCTTCACCTTCTAAAAATGTAAAAAATGTGACAAAAAATGAGCTATGTCTCTCTGTAGTCCCCTCCAATTATACAACTTTCTCAATGTTGCGTGCATCTTCTTCACCTCAGGATGGGATGAATAAGGTCCATGATGAGCCTCAGTCAAAATATCCTGCCTCAAGCCTCCATCTCTAAGAACATATATCCAACCTCAGTGCCTGAGAAAACCATCTACCTATAATGAAAATACATCAAATCTCCCCCTCAAGGGGCCTCTAAGACTAAATATCTAATCTTAGCTATAAGGTAGAAGTTGTCATGAGGAAGTTGCTAAATCTATACCCACTAAAGTAGCCATAACCAAATGTCTTCATCTACTCATGAAATATACAACCACATTATCCTTCCCCTTCACATGCTTTATCTCTATGTCGTACTCACAAAGCAACTCCATCCAATGCCACTAACGAGCATTGAGATTGGACTACATGAAAATGTTGTGAAGACTCAAGTGATTAGTCTTGACTGTAAATATCTACCCAAGCAGGAAATTTCTCCATCGAACAAACATGTGAACAACTAATAAAAGCTCAAGGACATGATTCAGATAATTGAGTTCATAATCCTTGAGTTTTTTAAGACTCATAAGTAACCACTCAGCCCTCCTACATCAACACACCTCCTAGTCCTACCAATGAACCATCTGTACAAATGAAGAACTCACCCTAAGGGTCTGACACTACAAGAATAGGTGGTGTCTTGAGGCATTCCTTTAGTGTCTTGAAGTCCTTCTCACATCTATCTGAAAATAGTAACTTCTTCCCTTTCTACTGAAGGGAACTGATGGGGTGCATAACCCAAGAAACGTCCTCAACAAATATCCTGTAGTATCCTGCCAAACCCATGAAACTGCGCATGTTGGTCATACTAGTGGGTGTTGTGCAATCCATAGTGGATCTAATCTTAGAAGGATTGACTACAATACCTTCCCCAGAAATGATATGACCCAAATAATGCACCTTTGACTGAAAGAATGCACACTTCTCAACGTTCCCATAAAACTACTACTCACAAAGACACTCAAGAACCTGACGAAGGTTCCCTCATTCTCCTCACATGTACGTGAGTATATATAATGTTTTCAAGAAAGATGATGAAGAAGCGATCCTAAAACTTCTTGAACAATCCGTTCATCAAACCAATGAGCACAACTGTGAACTCATAGTGCCCATATCTCATGTAGAATTATGACTTGTGGATACATGCCTTGGAAATCCTCCGCTCATGGTATCCGGACTTAAGATCAATCTTATAAAATATTTTTCCCCTTTCATCTCATCAAACAAGTCATCAATGCGAGTAAGGGGGTAACTCTTGACAATGAATAATTGAAACCAATATTTGACACGGAAGCTTTACACAAAAACAAGATGGTGCTTGTGTATTTTATTAATATCAAAATCAAGCATTACAGACAAATGAGAGAGATGCAATATTTATAGATATTGGAAAATTTCTATCTCATCAAGAATGTATGGAAACAAATCATCTAATATGATTAAATGTGTATAAATAGCATATTGCCCCTAACTACCCCTATTGCCCCTCATGGAAATCATCCGGGAACAAAATATGCAAGATAGAACATGATCCCACAAATATTGGGATGAGAACACTATCACTTATTTAACTAACAATTAAGGATAAATAATACCTATTATTGATACAAAATCACAACACCCCCGAATGGCCTCTGATCTGAGTGGGGAATTTGGTGGGATTGTTCAACATTAGACCATCTCTAAGGATGTGGGACTTGAGGACTTGAGATGGCCCTTAGGGGAAGGCCGATTGCTTCTTCCTAAAGTACATGCCATAAGCTACACTAGTGTAGGTAAAACCTATCTATCCTAATCTAACCATTCCAAGAAGATAGGGAGAGATAAAGAGTGAAAGAGAGCCTACACTAAGCAGTGATGAATCAGAAAAGGAAGTGGCGAATCACAAATCCAAACTACCTGAAGTGGAGAGAGGTGAGAAAAGGAGAGGGTGGAAAAGATGCACCTCATACCAGAGATGAAGTTCACACAGAACGCCAAATCAAAACCCATTAAACACAGCTCCCATAACCTGTAATAAACATCAGAGTATGCAAAGTATACCCTGCAATGATGATAGGTAAGAAGAGACAATAAAATAATAAAGGATGGAAAGATGCATCACAAAATAGATTTTATTGCTCCAAAAGTCACAGAGTACATCGTCAGTGGGAAAGAGGAAATAAAATTCCATTACAGATCCATGAGGAGAGGCTTAGAATCCACATTATACCCTAAGGAAGAAAGAGAGAGGGGGACAAGAGAGCAAAAATGAAAAACCTTATAGAAAATGTCCCTCTTTTACAATATATAGAAGAATGAGAGAGAAAGAGAGAGGGAAAATCAAACTTTGTTCCAAACACCCCTATAATACATTGAATTCTGCCTACTTCAACCACACCAGAAAGCATTAAAATCCACATACCACAATGAAGAGTCTCACTGCAACACCCATGCCCCTGTCATTGTCCCTTACTGGGGAAGAAAGAGGCCCATTCATCATCATGGCAGCAGGTGGAAAACTTGACAGCCCCCCCAAAAATAGTGGACCTAAACATTGATGGAGGCAGGTGAGAAGCTGACGATGATATCTTTCCAAAAATTCCTCTCCAACCCAAATCTGAGTTTCCAGTCAAAATATATGGTTGTATAAAGATCAGGCTCATAGGTGCACAATATTTAAAAGAGTCTTTCCATAAAGGGTCCACGTGGTAGCCTCACGTGTCGTGAAGATTCAGCCCCTTCCTTTCACTCTTACAATTGCATCGGATTAACATGTGGTAGCTTCCATGGTTTCCTCTATGTTCTTTCTATTCTTCATACTCCCTCCTGTTGGTGAAGACACTTTGCCCAACCAGAGACACATGGAGGCTTTGCGATCATTTGGAAACTACCTCTAGGTTTTTCTTTTGAAGTTACGTGGACGAGACACATGGCGTATTCCTTGAGCTCCTATGGATTTTTCAATGGCTAACCTTACCTTTTTGAACTCTTAACATGTGGCGGGTTAGTGCTCATTTGGGGACTCCCTTATCGGCTACGCCTTTGAAATTGCATTGATGAGGCATGTGGCAGCTTGCATGGCTCTTCCCTGTTTCTTTATGTTTTGGATAAGTCCCTTTGTTTTGTGAGGCCATATATCTGAGTTTAGACATGTGGAAGCTCAACGCACATTTGGGAACCCGCTCCAAATTTTAATTTTAAAGTTCTGTCATGATGACACATGGCTCCTTCCATTGGCCTACCTTTGTTAGAATTTTCAATAGTCGATTCTTCCTTTTTAGGCTCTGGACACGCGGAGGGCCAGTGCTTGTCTCGAAACTCCCTCCATATTTTATTTTTAAAATTATGCCAAAGAGACACGTGGAGGATTCTACCAAACTTCTTATAGTTATTTGATTCAAGCATGCTCCCTTTTGGGCCAGTGACACGTGGAAGGCTCGTGTTCATTTGGCTATCTTTCTTTGGGTCGTGCCTTTAAAGTTGCACCGATGAGACACGTGGGGCCATCCACTTGTTCTCTATACTTAGTTGATTCAAGCCTTCTTTATCCCCTTTTTGAGTCTTTTGGACCCTAGACAAGTGGCGAGTCTGTGAATGTTTGAGTCTCTACTTTAGGCCATAGCCCTTGAATTTTCATTGATTTGACATGTGGAGGCTTCAAACTCATTTGGAAACTGCCCCCAAATTTTTCTTTTGAAGTTACATAGATGAGACACATGGAGGCCTCCGCCGACCTTCTTATACTTAGTCAATATAAATGAACGACTCTATCCCTTTTGTGGATCTAGGAGACATGGAGGCTTGGAAATTTTTTAGTTTCTCTATTTTGTATGCTATCCTTAGAGTTGTGTAGATGATGCACATGGTACCCTCTGTGGGTCTATAAATTTTTAACGGCTGATAAGACCCCGTGGGCTCATAGGCTTGTACTTGAAAACTACTCCATTTTGTGAAAATTCCGAAAAGTTTCAAAATGCCCTACAGACCCGCCAACCCGCCTTTACACTTGGGAAAAATTTACTCCGCAAACCCACTTGGTGAAAATTCATCCTCAAGACCACCGTCTTACATTTTCAACTTTGGCAAAAAATAAATTCTTCTCGGGCCCGTGGGGCCAAAATTAGAACTTGTGTACCTTTGCAAAAGTACAAAAATGTAAAAATATCTCCTGCCACCCCATTGGTCCGTAGTTTTCCCATTGGTAAAAAATCTTGCCTAGGCCCGCCGGCCCACTTTTGTCAAAAAATCTTTCTAATGCCCATCGGCTTGTAGCTTGCAAAATATGAGGAGTTATAAGGACTTGTTTATATCTATGGAAAGGGGAAGAAATGTTCTATCTGATGGAAATGATTTCAGGGGACCTTAAGTTCTTAAAATATACTAAAATTAAGATTGAAGCACTAAGATGGGGAAAATGGTGTTAGATGACCAAAAATAAGTGTGAGCTTATTTTGGTTAACACCTATTTCTATAATTCTAAAATACTTAAATTAAATAATTTATCTTATTACATTTATTAAAATATCAAATAATGATGAATTAAGCTTATAATCATTCCTAACATTCCCCCTTTAATTCAGCATGGTCTCATGTGAACAAGAGATAAATTCTCTAAAACCCTCAAATTTACCTCGAGAAAGTGATTTTGTGAAGACATCTGCACGTTACATATTTGCTGGGAACTATTGGAGCTGGATGTTGTTTTTCTGAACACGTTCCTGAATGAAATATACCTGCACCTTAATGTGTTTGGTGCACTCATGAAAAACTAGATTCTAAACAAGTTTTACTACTCCTTCGTTATCAACATGTAGGATAGTTGGATCTTTTTTTGGTATTCCCAATCCTTCAAGTATAAATCAGAGCCATATCGCTTCATAGATATCTCCAGCTACTGCATCATATTATAATTCTATGGAGGACCTTAAACCATAATTTTACTTCTTACTCCCCTATGATATTGGTCCATATCCAGAAAAGAATCCAAATCCTAAAGTGGATTTCCTATCATCTATGTTTCCTGCATGATCTGAATCTGAATATCCTCTCAAGAAGAAGTTATTATTCTTCTTGTATTATAGGCCATATTCCATAGTTTCTCTGATGTACCTCAGTATCCACTTTGCTACTTTCTAGTGAGAAACCCTTGGTTCTTATATGAACCATGAAAAATATGTGACTGCATAGGTGATATCCATCCTAGTTTAAGTCAAGTAGATGAGACTCACAATCAACTACCAATAGAGAGTTGTATTTATTTGTGGTGATGGATCTGTTCAAGAAAGTTGAAGTCTTGTCTCCATAGGTGTGGAAAATGGCTTACAATCCATCATATTGAATTTTTCAAACACTGTGTTGGCGTATTCCAATTGTGACACAAAGATATGATTTTCTCTTTTCCAAACTTCAAGTCCAAGAAAATAATGTAGAAGCCCAAGATCAGTCATGTCAAATGATCATGTTAGATAATTCTTTGTTGACTCAATCATCGTCACTGATCCTCCAGTGATGACTAGATCATCGACATATACTACAATGATCACTATCTCCCCCCCTTTATTTTTGAGATAAATATTAGGATCGTATGGACTCCTTTTGAATCCATGTTGAATGAGATGATCGTCAATTTTTATGTACCATGCCCTGGGAGACTATTTTAGACCATATAGTGATTTTATGAGTTTACATACCTTTTCCTCTTTACCTGGTATGACAAAACCTTCTAATTGAGTCATGTAAACTTCTTCCTATAAATCACCATTAAGAAAGGCACTTTTCACATCCATTTGGTGTATTTTGCAACCAAATTGTGCACTAGAGAAAATATTAACCTGAAAGTTTTTATCTTAGCTGTGGAGCAAAAGTCTCCTCATTATCAATGCCTTATTTTTTAGCATATCCCTTAGCAACTAGTCTAGCATTATGTTTATCAATTTTTCCATCTGCTTTGTACATCATTTTGAAGATCCATCTGCATCCAATTGGATTTTTATCTGGTGGAAGATCTGTAAGTTGCCATGTATTATTTTTCTTAAGTGACTTATATTCTGCATCCATAACATCTTTCCAAGGTTTAGAATGTAGGGCTTCGGAAATTGAGGATGGCTCAATAGTTTCAACAAATTTACTCATGAAGGCCAAATTAACCTCATTTCGAGCCATACCATGCGAGTCCTCATGCCAGTGGTAGATGTGTCGGGGATACTATCCAATTTTTAATCTCTAATAATACTTGTATACCATTTACGCATACTTTTTGTGGTTCCTGTGGGAGGTTGAATTTCATTATCTTCCCCATCATCATTGTCTTCATCAAAGTGATTACCATCCTCTGTTTTCACTATAGGGATGTTTTTTTCATCACATGAGTGTATGGAAGGGGAATCTTCTTCTTTATTCTCAAAGAACTCAACATCCTAACTAGTGTATACCCTCCTTGTTTTTGGATTCATAACTCAATAGCCATGTGTTTCATCACTGTATCCCAAGAAGATAATTTTTTTTGATTTCATATCAAGATTAGTTTGGTGTTTCTTAAGAATGTGCACACTTGCTTTACATCCAAAAACTCTAAGGTGTGAAATAGTTGGCTTATGTCTTGACCATGCTTTCTATGGTGTTACTCCCTCAAGAGCTGCAATGGGAACTCTGTTTAGTAAATAGACTATTGTTTTAGTTGCTTCGGCCCAAAATGTTTTTGATAAACCTGGATCATCAATCATTCATCACACCATATCCATGATAGTATGATTTCACCTTTCACAGACACCATTTTGTTGCGGTGTGTGAGGAGGAGCCATTTGATGATGAATGCCATGTGTTTTAAAAAAATGATTGAACTCATTTCTATTCTATTCTCCCCCTCGATCTTAGTGGAGTGTTTTTATTTTCCTACCATAGACTCTGTTTTAACAAGGGCTTTGAACTTCTTGAAAGTTTCAAAAGCTTGGTATTTTGTAGAAAGAAAGTATATCCACATTTTTCTTGAAAATAATCAACAAAGAGCATGAAATATTGAAATCAAATGTGGCTAGGTGTCATTGTTCTGCACAAATCAAAATGCACCAAGTCAAGTTTTTCCTTAGCCCAAAATGTTCTATGTTTGAATAGTGCTCTATTTTTTTTTTCCTGCCAAAAAATGCATCGATGAAGTGTGTCAAGATAGCCAAAACTCACATTTCCAAGTCATTGATGACATAGTTGAGTTGATGATGTATCCTTGGGTACAAGTGCTTGATCATTTTGTTGAAAAAAGTACAACTGACACATTCTTCCCACATTTGAAGATTTTGCAACAATTTTGGAGCTTTGTGACTTATCTCGAATTAGGCACATATTTTTACCAGCTTTACAATCAAAGTCAATTTTGATATTGTGATTTGTAATTTTACAATTATGTTTCCCAAAAGGTAGTGAAATGGAACCAATGCCTTCAACACTATATGACGTATCATCACCCAAACAACCATGATTTATGGTGGGTATTTTACTTATTGTGAAAAACCAATCTTTCTTTCCTATCATGTGTCAAGTTGCACCTGAGTTGTCATACCAAATTTGATAATTCATTTGACTTTGTAGAAAATAATAATTCACATCATCAAATTGATCTTCTTATTCGATTACATTTCCTTGTTGAGTTGGTTTCTTCTTCCACTTGTTATTATTTTGTCTCTATTTACTTTGTTGTTGAACAAATTTTGTTTGTTAGTAATTAATCTTTTTACCACGTGATGATCTTGTTGGAATGTGTTGTACCAACAATTTTTTAAGTCGTGTCCTTTTCGACCACAAACAAGACATTTTTGTTGGTCCCATTGGCCTTGTTGAGTATTAACTTTCTTATAGGGCTGTTTATTAGACTTAGCCTATTTTTTTCTTTTTGATTAGAAGCAAGTTCTTGCTCTTCAGTTTTAGTAGTTGAGTGAATAGATTCCTCTTGTTGTAGCACATTCACTAACTCTTGAAAAGTTGTTATTTGACCAGTTATGTTTAACATGGTAAACAAAATCCTATAAGAAGGAGGAAGAGATCTCAATACTATAGGCATGAGTGATGTGTCAGTTACTTCTTCTTCCAAAGGTTGAAGTGATGCATGCAAAGTTGCTACTCTTCTCGAAAAAAATTCAACTTTCTTAGTTGGTTACACTTTCAAGTTCAATAGTTGACTCTGTAGATGAAGTATTGTGTTCTTATTTTTGAGCTCATATACTATTTTCAACTTGTCCTAAGATTCTTTTTCTATTGTGGTCTCACGAATATGAGATTGCACCTTATCTGAAACACTAAACAAGATTATTAACTTTACTTTTTTATTTGCATGATCAAATGTAGCTTATTGTGTAACATCTATTGCAAATATTTGTAATGTACTAGAAACAACGGACCATATATTTTCAAAATCAAGTTGTACATGAATTATTGTTTTCCATGCTGTATAATTATCAAAATACAAAAGTTGAGAATCTAGCAAAAATAATTTTGGTGCTGCAATTGTGGCCATTGTGAAAAGTGATAAATAGTAGAAGAAAAAAATGAACACTTTTCCTCCCTTAAAGCATGCACACCCCCCCCCCCAAATATTGTTTTATCTAGTATGGGCTCCTTTTTGGCCGTATACAATTATTTTTTGGAACTATTAGCCCTATTACAAATCTAGCTTTATGGCCAATTTGAAAAAAAATGGCTCTCTTGGTCGATTTGATAAATTTTTGGACTCTTTGGCCTCTTTTGAAGTACAAACAATCTCTAATTTATTCATTTTTAACAAAACAAAGATTATTAAAAGTTGGACCAAGACGTAGAGCTTGCAAAAACACACACTTTAGAAAAAATGGTACCTCAATCCGAGGTACTAATTGAAAGTTATGGCTCTTTTAGGTTACAAAGTCAATATCTTTCCGGGACTCTTTCCAAAAATGGAATGTTTTTTTTCCTTCTAATTTTTTCCACGACGTCCAAAAATAAAAAAAAACTTTTTAATAGTGGATTTTTTAAAACTAAACGTAGCTAACGACTTATATGCATGCGTAGTACATTTTAGGGTGTAACTACAGTTCAACCTTTTTGCATATGCGTTATAATAACCCTTGGCTGAAATTTTCTTTTATTGTTTCTCTTTCTATGAAGGTATTTTTTTCCTTCGAGGCAACTTCTTCTTCCTCCTTTCAACGCATTTTTCAATGTTGAATCTTTTTTAGGCATGTTTTTTTCTTCTTCTTCAATGCTCTTGATCTTTGAATGCAATCTCTAGGTTGATTGGAGGCTTCGTGATGAAGCATTAGACATAGATATTCTCACAGGCACGTTGAATTCTCTTGCCAGATATATGAGAAGACAGAGCACAGAGAAGAGGAAGTACAAGTTAAGTGGGGAGATTGAAAAGATTGGGTCCCCACACTACAAAAATATTGTATATATATATTTTAAAATGGTTTGAATTCAAAAAAATGCAGGTACAGGTAAATAATTTTTTAAAAAAATACTAGAGAATGAAACAATGTCACCTTTTGTGACAGATTTGCATCTAGGTCTGCAAGGGCCTGTGATTTAACTCTAGGTGTTCTTCAACTGTAAATCAATCATGAATCGAGGTGTTGATTTGGGTAGGGGCTATGAAATGGTTGGGGGCATCTATGGCTCCTTCTAGCTCTCTAATTCCTCTAGATCTTCCTAAATTTCCATAAAACTTCCTACACTCCTCTCTGGATCAGAAATAATGCTCTGATAATAAATCTTGACAATGAATACTTGAAAATAATATTTGACATAGAAGCTTTGCACAGAAATAAGATGGTACTTATGTATTTTATTAATATCAAAATCAAGCATTATAGACAACTGAGAGAGCTGCAATATTTATAGATATTGGACAACTTTTAACTCATCAACTATATATGGATACAAATCATCTAATCTATGAAAATATGCAAAAATAGCATATTGCCCCTAACTGCCCCTATGTCCCCTCATGGAAATCATCTAGGAACAAAATATGCAAGATATAACATGATTCCACAAACATTGGGATGAGAACACTATCACGTACTTAACTAACAATTAAGGATAACTAATACCTATTTACATAAGTTTAAAATATTTAAATTAAATACTTTAACTTATAACATTTATTCAAATATCAACTAATGATGAATTAAGCTAAGTTTTATTCCTAATAGTAACAATTGTTGATAGTTTGTTTGTTCAGATTCCTTTCATCCACACACAACCACAAGGATTTTTCATTCTTCTTATCAAAAATCACTGGTGCAACCTAATGGGATACACTAGGATGGATTATGACTTTCTCAAGAAGGCCCTTAAGCTGCAACTTGAGCTCAAAAAGCTCAAGTATAGTAATCTTATAAGGAGCACATGAGGGGTACATTATAATCTTGGGACCAAGTCAATGTGGAATTCTATCTCATGTGGAGGAGGCATCCCTAACAACTCACTAGGAAACACACAATAAAACTTCTACAAGATGGGGTGATCGTCAAGTGAAGGTCCACTAGCCCCATCCTCTAACCTATCACTAACGGTAATAGCATAGAACTGACACCCATGTTGTGGACACCACTTAAGATACATAGTGGAAATATTGTGGATAGAAATTGGTCTCCTAACTAAAACTACCACTGAATCAACTCCCAAATCATCTATACATGATATAGTATTATGGTAATAATCCACTCTAGCTATGTGTGTAGATAACCAATCCATGCCCAAGATGACTCCATAAGAACCCAAAGAAAGGATATGAAGACCTGAGGTAGTGGTGAAGGCTTTCGAATCAACTACACACTCCTTAACTAAGGAGTCTGCAAAAATTTTAGCTCCAGAAGCCATCTCGATGTCCCAACTAAGGCCTTGTATAACTTCAACTATCCTGCAACACTCTACTAAAGATGGTGTAATAAAAGATTCAGAAAAACTAGAATCAAATAGAATAGAGGTAGGAATATCACCAATTCTACTTGTAGTCTCAATCACTATGCATTAGTGCTCATCCTGGTGTTTCTCAATTATTACATAGATTATGATGGGTATGTCCCATGTTGCCAACTGTAGGATCTAAAAACAGTGGCTTACCCTTGTTACTATGGTTTTGTAGGAACTCTCTCCATTGATTTCATAGCACACAACATCCATAATAATTACCTGGTCCACTCCAATGAGATGCGGCTCCAGCTGATATTCTAGTGGTATGTGTCATGGATCCTTATGATCCAGCTATGGAATGCTAAGGTCGCTGATGATGAGCTCTTACTGACTTAGCTCTCAGTGCACCATGTTTCTTGATGGGACCCTTAGGGGGAGGCCCTATACTCCATCCCCTCTGAGTGAAAAATATTTGTGGAGGTATGAATGGTTGATGAGTCTGTTACTGCTATTGAGGTAGTTGTTGTGTTGGCCTGAATGAAGACTATGCAAAACCATTTCTGTGATGAGGAGTAGGAGCTAAAATTCTTGACCTACTATCCTGCATCTGTTGGATTTGGGTTTGTAATCTATCCCTGGCTTTTCGATTCTTCCCCTAGTCTCTTATACAATGTAGGCCTTCTCAACTACCTTTGCTAAGGTATGCGGGCAATGAATGCGCACCACACCTCCCAAATCCAAATCCAATCCCCTGATGAATTTGTGAATCCTAACCTACACGACCTACATATAGTTTAAATACTAAAGTAAGTCAAGAAACCAACTCTCGTACTCTGCTACAGTCATGGATGCCTAATAGAGGTCATTGAACACATCTATCTTCTTCGGAATAAACCTCCTAGATAAGTATCTTCTATTGAAACCACTCCTTGAAGAGCTCCTAGGTAACTATCTCTGAGTCTACGTGGAGCTTATCCCCCTCAATCCTCCATAAGACACCTAATCCATCCCTTATAAGCTGAATCGCAACATGAAATTTATTGTTGCTAGTACATGGGAAAATCATAAAGCACCCACTCAATATCACTAACCAGGCCTCTACCTGAAAACCACCTATATCTCTAGAATAATGAGATTGGTGTAGCATGAGGATCTCTCTAATATGATCTACGGCTGATGACTTTTGACCCCGAGGTCTCTCTACATGCTCCTCCCTCACCTAGGGCTCTGAGATCTATCTCTACATCATGAAATCCTATCTCCATGTCCCTTCTAAGCTGAATCTTATCTTTCTGACTCCACGCGGGATTTCTCCACCCTATGCTCATCACTGTGTCATTGAGATGCAACAACATGTACTGATGGCTCTCTATCATGTCTGGAAGGTTTTCCTCCAAAGGATCCTCTGCCTATAGCGGCATTGACATCCTGTAGAATCTATAATATCTAAGGTAAAATGTCTAATATAGCCTGATTTGGAGGTAGAAGGTCTAGGTCTATGTGCAAGAACTCGTCGTCTGGTTTGTTCCTCTTGCACAGACCAAACTGAGAGTTAGTTTGTCATTCTAGGTTTTATTTTAGTTTTATAAGTTTAGTATATTATACAAATATCATACAATATTGTTTTCTAGGTTTAGAGTTGTGCTAGGTTTAATGTTCATGTCTTTTGTTTTCAAGTGTGCCCAAGGATCCAAGATTTGAACCCGTGGTTCAGATACTAAGTGTAACACCCAAAACATTACCCGCACAAAACCCAAGGGAAACCTAGGTCAACTAACAAAATTATTGAATAATTTGTTTTTGTAAAACCTACTCACAGCATAAGGTTAAAATTAATGGTCACACTTGTTAGTGTAGAATCAAAATACCCCCAGATGAGCTGTAAAAGATCTTCTTTTCTAAGGCATAATCATCTTCTATGATGGCATAACATGGAACTTTTCCTAAGGTGTCGGAGCTTGCAAATCAGAAAATCTATTGAAATTAAAGGTTGGTTTCTTATTCCTCTGTTTAGATGAATATATGAGGATTTACAGAGGATCTATTTCTCATATCTAGTCTAAACTTGCCAAGGGGACATAGATAAAAGAATATAGGAAATGAGAAATAACGGAACTACCAGGTGATGCACCAAAGGAATGATGAACACTTAGTTTTATTTTAACATGAACCAATAAAATGCATACCATAAACAAGCACAAATAGCTAGATCTGTAATGAGAGACCAGATAGAAGAAAAAAAAACAAGGAAGATCTAAAATCAATCACAAACGTATTTTATTGATCTATAGATTGATGCAGTTAATTACAGAATAGTTGGAAGGCAAAAATGTGCTACAATTTTAATGGAAGGCTTGAACCCCACAAAACCTTTTCTAGAAGGACAAGGGAGCCTGCAAAACTAAGAATATCCAACCCTTTAAAATGAACCCTGAATCCGTCTTTATAGATTTAGCTTGAGAGAAGAAAGAGAGAGAGAGAAGTGGGAAAATGTGATTCGAGGCTCAACCACCACTATTAATGCATCTACTAAAATTTTCCACGAATCCATATTTACTACATCGATCCTTGCTTTGGCGCCTTAAAGGAAGAGGAAACGACAAAAATAGATCGAATCTGATCTAGTTGTTGAGATTGACAATCCTGTATTGAAAGCTCAAAGACGTTTCTCCACTTTACCTCTACCTAACTTCCCAAAAATTAAAGTGGCAAACACCCATGGCATAGAAGAGATTGATATCTTTCCAACGATGTCATATTTGCAATATTTTGAGCCCTGGGTTGAAAGATATGCCCATTTGAAGTTTGAATTGATTCCGTACAAAATGAGCGGGAAAAAAAATTTGAAAAATGGGTCCCCCTTATAGATTGGGACACGTGGCAGCCAAATTGGAACAAAATTCAGGCCCGTGGGTCTGCAATTCACCTTTTATCCTTTTGCACAAAAAATGAAAAACTTAAAAAATTCCCACAACCTCGAAGCTCCGCATAAACACATGGATTCTTTTGGTTGGATTGGAAATGCACTCCCATTTTAACCTTTATGCCTTTTTGGGTGAAAGGAAAATTTTCACCTTTTTCCCTGACTCCCCACCTTGGCTTTGACTTGGGTCTAAATATTGAATTTTTCCCTAGGTAGAGTTGCAGACCATTTTACAACTTTTACTCCCTTTTGAGGAAAAGGGTGAAAAATCAAATTTTTCCCCGACGCCCCACACTCCTCTGGGAAACATGTCACTTTGGCGCTCGTTTGGAAACCTTTTCTCTATTTACCCCTTGAATTAACACCATTGAGACACTCGGTAGTCTCTACTAGCTTGTTTGTGCATTGACTATTAGACTAGCTCTACCCCCCTTGATAGAACACGTGGAGGCACTATGCTTGCTTGCAAACCTGACCCAAAGTTTTCCTTTGGAGGAGCGCCAAATTGACACTTGTCGGCCTCTGTTAATTTACAGAATTTTTAACAGTCTTTCTTACTTTTAGACTTTGGGATACATGGCGAGCTTGCGCTCATTTGGGTCTCCACCTTTGGGCCAACTCTTAGAAATGCACCAGGCTGACACTTGGCACTCTCCACTTATAATTCTATACTTAGCCAATTTTGAGGTCCATTCTGTCTACCTTTGACTCAGTCTGACCATTTAAACTTGCCTTCGTTCCACCCTAGGACATGTGGTGATGCGGGTGCTTGTTTAATCTTCTCTATTTGGATCTATCTTTGGAGAAGTGCTGGAAGGACACGTGGATTTCTCCACTTATCCTCTATACTTAGTCAATTTTAGACCTTTTCCTCTCTCACCCCTTGATCCTCTTTGACAATTTGTTACGTGGAGGGCTGGCGCAAGTTTGAGTTCATCCCTCTAGATTCACTTTGAGATAAGCATCGTTAGGACATGTGGCCTCTTCCGCTACCTCCTCCATGACTTAGTTATTTTTTAGGCCTTTCCGTTGAACCATTTCGAGCCCGAGGGCACTGAATCTTCATTGTTCTTCTTTCTTCTTGCTTCAAGCTCATTTGTAGCATCTCTCTGGTTATCCAATCCTATTATTTGATGGTTCTTCCTACTTGTAACATGGAAAATGGATTTTAAGTGCAGAGACGGACCCAAAAGATTCATTCCCTTCTATGCAAGATCCATTGTTCTTTCTTCATGTCCGCCACTTCATTGGTGAATCTTTTTGCAACCAATTTGTAGGATTAAAATGATTTCTCTCAGTTCCTTTTATACGGGGTCGAGATTCGATCCAATATTTAACTTGGGGAAAAATTTGAATAACAATTCGGTGAATCACGGGGACATCTTCTTGCTAGATGAAGAGATCATTTTATTTGTCATATCTATTGGGTATGGAGTCAAGAATAACAGTATGATACTAATTCTACCTCTGGTTCATGAGCCCAGCCTCTTGTATTCTTAGATTTTATAAGAAAATCTCAAATTGAAGATTTCTGAGAGTAGAAAATTGTTGTAAAATAGGGCTTTATTTTGTTTTTCTGAATGATCTGCATAAGAGAAACAGAATGACACCATGACTATGTACAAAATTAAAATCATACATGCTCCAAATGGAACATATAGAGCCTACAAAAACCCTTAGGAGAAAAGCAATCTACACTACAACAAGACAATGTGTAGAAGAACTTAGAGGAAAAAGAAACTAAACTAATATGTATAGGGTGGGACATCCCTTTTAGTAGTAGTTCTGAAGATAGATCCCGTTCACTGGAATCTGAAACTCTTCACCCTCCAATGTAGAAAATTGGAAATTATTACTACTTTTACATCTTTTTATCATATAGAGGCCACTCCAAATGGCATCGAACTTATAATGTCTCTCTGGATTTGCTCGATTGGCATCCCATTTCAAAACCAAATCCCCTTCCTGGAAGGTCCTTTCTCTAGCCTTCTTATCGAAGCAAATCTTGATCAAATCTTGATTCTTCTCTAATAATTGGAGAGCAGTTCTCTCTGGCTTCTTCTAATTCTATTAGCTCCATGTAACTGGCCTCCATTGGTTCAAATTAAGACATCTCTAGTTGCTTCATAAGCTCCAATGCTCGTAATTAAAGTGATATGGGTAACATTGCTTCTTTCTCATAGACAAGCTTGAATGGGGAGCTTCCTAGTAGATCTATTGGGCATTATTCTATCAGCCCATAAGGCTTCTTTGAGCTTTGTCTACCAGGTCCTTTGATTCTCATCTAGATTTCTCCTGATGATCTTTAACATGTTCTTGTTTGTAAACTCAGCCTAGCCGTTATCCTGAGGGTAAAATTTTGATGAAGTGCTCAAATAAGTCCAATTTTTAACAACCCATCATGTGATCTTGTAACCTATAAATGCTAATGCATTTTTTGAGATGATGTTGGTTGGTACTCCAAATCTGGTCACTATCCCTTCAAAGAAATCTAGGATACTAGACTCATTTGCTTCTTTGAGTGTCACTGCCTCGGTCCACTTGGTGAGATAATCAGTTGCTTGTCATGATCCATTTGTGACCTTGGCTTAAGTTTGGGTTGATGATTCCAATGAAGTCAAATCCCCATTGCATGAAAGGTTGGTCTACTGAGATTGGGTGCAATGGAAGAGTTGTTAACTTCTCTTTTCCTTTGACGAATGCACAACTCTTTCACCTTTTGATCCATGTGAAACAATCACTAAACACTCTGGGCCAATAATATCCTACTTTCATCATTTTTAGTGTTGTCACTCTTGGAGAAAAATAGCCTCCAACTGCTTCGACATGAAATTTTTGTAGCACTCTCTCCACCTGATCTGTCCCAATGCATCTCAACAGAATACCATTGATGTCCCTTTTGAACAAGACACCATCAATAAGGACATATGGGATGGCCTGTAGCTTGAAATGCCTTCTTTTTTATTTACTCATCCCATGAGCAAATATACCTATTTGAAGGAAGTGAACCATGTTTTAGTTCTAAGAAGGAGCAGGTATATCATCTCTCCCTTCTCCTTGATCATCTTGTAAGATAAGAATGACCTATTTATCACTGTTTGTTTCATCTTGTAGAGCAAAGGCTAATTGCTCACACAAGCCCCTCCCACGGGCCAGCTTGGTGACCTTAATATTAATGTAACATTCCATGACATGAGTGATCCACCCTACATGTTTCTCATTTAGATCCTTGCTGAGGAGGAATTCTTTGACTCTTGTATGGGAGACCAACAGTTGGATTTTTTTATTTGACACCAAATGCTTAAAATTATTCTTTCCCTTGATCACCATCACGACTAGATTCTCAATGAAGGAATACCTCACCTCATAGTCTTCTAGACTATGACTAAAGAAAGTAATTGGTAATTCTGAGATTTCTTTGTTCTGCTGAACTAGGATTGTAGAGATAGTGTCACTACCACCAAAGGCATACAATATGAAGCCTTTTAAAAAAAATTGGATTTACAAGAGTTGGGGCCTGTTATATGGCTTCTTTGACATCTTCAAAGCTTGCCTTTCCTCCAGCTATCCATCTAAATGCTAAAATATTCTTTGACATTAGTGTTATTGGCTTAACTAGAGAAGTAAAGTTTGGGACAAACCTTCGAACAAAATTGATCTTCCCCAGGAAAATTTGAAGAGCCTTCTTGTGACTTGGTAATGCTAGTTCTCTTATTGCTTCAAATATTTCTGGATCAATTTCAAGACCCTCCCTAGACACAATGTGGCCTAAAATCTTTCCCTCATGGGCCAAGAATATGCATTTTTTATGGTTCAAAGATACCCCAAATTTTTTGCATATTTGAAACACTTGCCTTATATGAAAAAGGTGGTCTTCTGCATTCTTGGAGAACATAGTTATATAATCTAGAAAGATCAACACTATTTTGTTGATTATCCATTTGAATGCCATATCCATGTCTCTTTGGAAAGTAGCACCAAAATTAGACAGTCCAAATGGCATTTTTTTGTATACATAGCTACCCCATTTAGTGGTGAAGTTAGTTTTGAACTGATCATCTTCTTTCACCATGATTTGATTACATCCTGAGTAACCATCCAAGAGAGAAAATATCTCTTACCCAAACACCACTTGGAAGATCTATTCCATTGAAGGGAGTGGGTAGTGATCTTTAAGGGAGGCTCTATTTAAATCCCTGAAGTCAACACATAGCCTCATTTCTCCATTTTTCTTTCTGACTGGGACCAGATTTGCAACCCAACATGAATGCTTGATTGGGGATATGATACTTGCCTCTATTAGTTTATTCAGCTCCTTCTTCATTAGAGGCTCAATATGTGGGTTAGTGGTCTCTTCTTTTTCCTGATAGGCTGAGCAGCTGGGTCCAATTCAATTGTGTTTTGTGTGAGTTTTGGATTGAATTCTCTTAGGTCTTCATAAATCCAAGAAAACACATTAGGGAATTCTTGGAAAAGTTGTATGAATTCATACCTTTCTTTCTCAATGGCTACCTTGCCAATTTGAAGTGTTTTGTCTTCTCTAACTAGGATTGGCTTTGAATCCTCTCTTTTGATCAACATGTTAGCCTTCTCTTTTTTGAACTGATCATTAGGATTAAAAGTGGATTCCAGTGTCATGAAGCCTTTAGGGAGCTTGTTTCTATGTAGTTGTACTATCTGATTCCCATACTACTGCTCTAGTTTGCTCTGGTTTCTAGCTAAGAATTTAACTTCTTCTTGTAGAAAGTTAATAATCAGCTGATCATTCTCAAACACCTGCCAGCATGTATTATTATTCTGCACTACTAGCCTTCAAAACACATGGATATGTGGTTGTTATTTGTCTCTTTTGATGTTGTCCACCACATCAAAGGCTGCTCCAACTATTGCAATTCTATCAGCAACATCATTTTATTTTCTGGGTATGAACACAATGCTGAAGGTTTCAAAATCCTCCATGAGGTCACATACTCTATTCTTAAAGTTCTTGAGTAGGTCATTCTCGACAGCATAAAGTCCTCTAACTTGATTGGCAACCAATTCACCACCACCAAACACCTGCAAATTCTTGATTCCTAGCTTTCTTACCCAATGAAGACCTTGTACTATATCCTCATATTTAACAACATTATTTGATCAAGAAAATTGAAATCTAAAGGTTGAATAATACTTCTTACCATTGGGATACATAATCATAGCTTCTCCTCTAGCTCCTTATCTACTCCTTGAACAATCAAAGAATAATTTTTATAGCCTCATTGTAATCATTATGTTCTAGATTGATTAACGTAGGAAGGGGGTGATTTTATTCATGTAGAAGGTCGACACCCAGCTCAGATTCTTCCATTTCTTTATAGCGGGTCAACAAAATGTCTTTTTTGGGCCCACTCATCTAGAGTCAAGTGTGGGATACATTCCAACATGGTCTTTGCTTCATTAGTGCTTAGGAGGTCCTTTTGATCAAAATATGAGAAGTTAGCATTGATTGGGATATGTATATAGGATTCAATATGATAGTCAGCAGTAGGCTCAGATATGATTGTGATCTTTACCCAATAAATTTTCCTAAAGATCATATGTGACTAGTCAGCAGACAGGTAGCCTCCACTTTTGGAAGTGAAGTCCCTAGACAAACACAAAGAAAAATGTAGTGGTAAATAAATGATGGACACGTTTTGAAATATAGTCACATCGGGGTAGGCATGTATGGTGAGGCTCAGATCTATGATGATTCCCACAGTGGTCACTATTTTCCCATATAATTGAGCTACTCCTCTAGAGAAAACCTCATATTGGAGACCCAACTAGTTGGCTTTTTGTTTGGACATCACAAAAATACTAGCCCTAGAGTCCATCATACAATTGTGCACTGATTTGCACCCAATAATTAATGAGATGTATAATGAAGGGGTTCTCAATTTCTTACCTTGTTGTTCTCCTTGGTTCTTCTCAGGTTCGAATGCATTAACTAACACTCTCTCTTGTTGATTAAGGGGTTGATTTGAACTTGACCAATTATGCATGGCAGTCTGTAATAGATCCCTCTGCCATAGAATGGTCAATTACTACCATAGTGCAATGTTCACACTTGTCCTCTTCATTTTCTCAATAATATTGAATGAGATATATTTTCTCTGCCCCTTCCCAGAAACATTTCTTTCTTTCACATGGGCTTTTTACAACTAGTGCCTGGCTAGATTTTGAAGGTGGCTTAGATTGGTTCTACATGTTGGGAGTTGCACTTTGGACACTATGACCTTATGGAGTGATGGAAGGTTGAGGATTACGTGATTTTAGTGGTTGGACCACTCTAATAGCTTCTCTTTTTGGACCATGTATTGGTAGCCACACTTTGAGGAGGCAGTTGATTCATCCCACATAAATCTTTAGCCTACCAATTTACAAGCATAGTCTCTCTTGGAGGTTCACCTTGTTGAGCTCCTTGTTTCTGATCTTCCTCTTGACTAGGCTCTTGTGACACCATACTATTTTGTGCCATTAGAGCTTGACTTAAAGCACCATTAAAACACATGGATTGGTTATGTAGCTAATTGCATGGAAGAACACCAATCATATTCTTGTGCCATATTATTCTATTCAGGGTCCAACGCCTTTGATGTTGACGTTGTGCTACGATCATAAGACCTAAAAGGTCTAGTAGCTTGAGGCTATCCTTGATTTTGATTCTGATTTACAGTTTAAGGTGGTGGCCTATTTTTTTGGTATTGGGGTCTAGCTTGATATTGACCCTGAGGTTTATATGGCCTAGAGTTCTATGCCTGCTAGCTTTTTGATGGTCACTAGTTCGTTTCCTAGATTTTGCAGTTGCTTCATCACTTCTTGAATCTCTTTAGAGGTATTAGATGATAAAGTGGAAGCTTTAGCTGAGATTTGACTCATGCAGGTGGGTATAGGAGCTAATGTTGGCACTTGGTTAATATCTGGGCTTCCTAACTTAGGGTATAGAGGCATGGATGGCCTAGGAGCTATTTTGCCAGCTTCAATCAAACGGTTCTCGGCCCATATGGAGAGGCTATAGGATGCATGTAATTTAGTGCCCCCCATTGACTGAATAATTACAGAAATATCAGAACTTAAATCCCTAAGAAATTATAAGAGGGTGCCTTCATCAATGGGCTTTACTGATGTTGGAATTATATCCCATTTCTACTAGAATCTGAGGTTGAATTCAGTCAGTTGTTCATTTGGGGCTCTCTTGATTGTTGTCAGCTACTCCAATAAAGACAAGTTATCAACTTTTCCCCCAAATTGATTGTGAAGGGCCATGCACAATTGGTTCTATTTCTGGATAGATCCTGCTGCAAGACTCTTGAACCATTGTGAAGCCTTCCCTTTGAGTGAAGAGGTGCGCAACTTGGCTGCTATATCCATTTCATGAATCTCATGGATTGTGCAGACCTTTGCAATATCTTGGACATGATCGCTTGTGGAAGTTTGGTTTTCCGTAGTGAAATATGAGATACCCTTTAATGTTGCAATAGGAACTAGATTTTGTGCATTCAAGGCAAGTGGACTACTACTAGTGAAGTTAACATAAGGATTTGGCTGATCCATTCTGATTGGCCTAAGCACTCCTCTTGATTGAATGAATGGTATAATGGGAGGAGGTGTTGATAAATATCTTCTTGGTGGGAATAGATACTTCTAGACGCTTCTTCTTCCTCTCCCTTTGTCTGGGGATAAGTCTAAATAGACAAATAGTCATTCTCTGGTTCTTAACCATATGTGTATTCTTATTATGAACTTACTTGGACTGATGAAACCAATAGATTTGTTTCTTTGGAGTCACCAGATGTATAGTTTTAAAAGCTTCTTAAGATCCAAAATCAGAGTTTTAAAAGCTTCTTAAAATCCAAAATCACAACAACTATACATCAATCCCTATTGTAATAAGATGGAGACTTCTTGTCCCATCAGGCATGCAAAAATTGTTAGTGCAGAATCACAACACCCCCAACTGAGCTCTAAAAGATCTGATTTTCTAGGGTAGAATCATTTGGTGTGATTACATAACATGGAAATTTTCCTAAGGTGTGGGACCTTGAAAATTGGAAAATCTCTCCAGATTAAAGGTTGGTTCCTTATTCCTCTATTCAGGTGCATATGTCAGGATTTGCAGAGGATCTATGTCTCATATCTAGTATAAACTTGCCAAGGGGACAAAGATAAAAGAAAATAGGAAATGAGAAAGAACTTAACCACCAGGGGATGCACTAAAGGAATGATTAACACTTAGTTTTCTTTCTATATGAACCAATAAAATTCATATCATAAATAAGCATAGATAGCTAGATCAGTAATGAGAGACCAGATAGAAGCAAAAGAAACAAGGAGGATCTAAAATCGATCACAAACATATTTTATTGCTCTATAGATTGATACATTTCATTATAGAATAGCTAAAAGGAAGAAATGTGCTACAATTTTAATGGAAGGCCTGAACCCCACAAATCCTTTTCTAGAAGGAGAAGGGAGCCTATAAAACTAAGAATATCTAACACTTTACAATGAACCTTGCATTTGTATTGATAGATTCAGCCTGAGACAAGAAAGAGAGAGAGAGAGAGAAGCGGGAAAATGTAGGTCAAGGGTCAATAACCACTATTAATGCATCTGCTAAAATATGCCCCAAATCCATTTTTACTTCATCGATCCTTGATTCAGCACCATGAAGGAAGAGGAAATGACATAAATAGATTGAATCCGATGTGGTTGTTGAGACTGATGATCCTGCATTGAAATATCGAAGATGTTTCTCCACTTTACCTCAACCTAAATTCCTAAAAATCAAAGTTTTAAACTCCCATGGCGTAGAAGAGATTGAGATCTTTCCAACGGTGTCAGATTTGCAATATTTTGAGCCCTGGGTCGAAAGATATGCCCCTTTGAAGTTTGAATCAATTCCGTATAAATGGGTGGGAAAAAAATTTTAAAAATGGGCCCCCCTTTAGGATTGGGACACGTGGTAGCAAGATTGGAACAAAATTCATGCCATTAGGTCCGCAATTCACCTTTTATCCTTTTGCACAAAAAACACAAAAATTAAAAAATTCCCGCAGCCCTGAAGCTCCGCATGGACACGTGGCTTCTTTTGGTTGGATGGGAAATGCCCTCCAATTTTTACCTTTATGCCTTTTGGGAGAAAGGAAAAATTTCACCTTTTTCCCCGACTCCCCGCTTTGGCTTTGACTCGGGTCTAAATGTTGAATTTTTCCTTGGGTGATGTTATGGGCCATTTTGTAACTTTTACTCCCTTTTAAGGTAAAGGGAAAAAATCAAAATTTTCCCCAATGACCCACTTTCCTCTAGGACATGTGTCAGTCTGGAACTTGTTTGGAAAACTTTTCTCTATTTACACCTTGAATCAGTGCCATTGAGACACTTGGCAACCTCCGTTGGCTTGTTTGTGCATTGACTATTCAACTAACTCTGCCCCCCTTGATAGAACACGTGGAGGCTCCGCGTTTGTTTGCAAACCTAACCTAAATTTTACCTTTCGAGGAGTGCCAAGTTGACACTTGTCGACCTCCGTTGATCTGTGGAATTTTCAATAGTATTTCTTACTTTTAGACTTTGGGGTACGTGGTGAGCTTGCGCTCAATTTGGTCTCCACCTTTGGGCCAACTCTTGGAAATTCGCCAAGATGACACTTAGCACTCTCCACTTATACTTCTATACTTATCTGATTTTGAGGCCCTTTTTTTCCACCTTTGACTCAGTTTTACCATTTGACCTTGCCTCTGTTCCGTCCTGGGACACATGGCGATGTGACGCTTGTTTAAGCTTCTTTATTTGGATCCATCTTTGGAGAAGCACTGCCTGGAACCTCTTATCATCTATACTTAGTCAATTTTATACCTTTTACTCTCTGCTCCTTGACCCTCTTGGAAAATTTTCTATGTGGAGGGCTAGCGTATGTTTGAGTTCCTCCCTCTAGATTCACTTTGATAGAAGCGTCGTTAGGACACGTGGTTTCTTCCACTACCTCCTCCATACTTAGTTATTTTTTAGGCCTTTCCCAAATTGTTTCGAGGCTAAGGGTGTCGAATCTATGTTGCTCTTCTTCATTCTTGCTTATGGCTCCTTTGTAGCATCTCCCTGGTTATCCAGCCTTGATATTTGATGGTTTTTCCTACCTGTAATGCGGAGAATGGATTTAAAGCTCAAAGACAGCCCCACAGATTTGGTCCCTTCTGTACAGGATCCATTGTTCTTTCTTCATCTCCGCCACTTCATTGCTGAATCTTTTTGCAACCAATTTGCAAGATTAAAATGATTTCTCTTGGGTCCTTTTATGCGGGGTCGGATTCGATCCAATATTTAGCTTGGAGTGAAATATGGATAACAATACTTTCTTTCTTTAAAAAAACATTACATTAATTATTAATTTCCCCTTAGATCCCCTTTAAATAAAATAATAAAATCTCTCAATACCATTTAATAAATTTTAGTTAGTCTAAATCAAAATTTAGGATCCCCTATATTTTGTTTTAATAAAATTCAACTCCAGCTCAATTAAACTTTCTCAAATTAACCCCAAGGGTATTGTGGTCTTTTGAATTAAATAATAAAGTTATATTATAGACAAAAAGGGTTGAGAGTTTTCATTAAATAAAAAATGTATCTAATAAGACACTTGGGTTAGAAAGTAATAACAACTCCTACACATACTAGAGTGGCCCCACTTAAATCCTACCCATGCATATTAAGTTTGAAATTTATCTCACCCACTTGCCACCTACTTTTGTAGGGATGAATCTCATCTATTAGATGGATTCATTTAGGGCCCTAGGATTTAGGGATTCAAATAACCCTAAACATGCTTCTGAAAATATATTTTCTCTTTTGTTTTGTAGATTTGTGGAGGGGGAGGTGGAAGCCACGAGAGGTAATCTCAAGCTCATGGAAGCATGCACATTCTTCCTTTCTTTTCTTGTTCTATTTATACCCTCGTCTAGGGTTTATATATATATATATATATATATATATATATATATATATATATATAAAATCTATCTTACTTCTTTTTTTTGTGTTTTCCCGAATGGCATATGGGTATTTACCGTATTTTTGAGGAATAGGTAAAAATGGTGTATGTATATACTTGGGGAAAAAAGGATATACATACATATATATATCTATCAATTTTTATACATATACATATACATATATATATATATATATATATATATATATATATATTGATAATGAAAACCGTTAAAAGAATGTGATTAAATGAGTTTACATATGCCTGAGAGAAGTCAACTGTGCAGAAAGGTTTTAGAGTGACCAGGGTTATATTGTTCGATGGGAAAGTATTTGGGGTTGGAGGAGGGTCACCGACCCCACCCCCCATCCCATTTATTAATGGGGTGGGGATTGGGTTGGCGACCTTTCCCCCAACCCTTACCCTATCTACATATCACAGGTTGCAGATTATATAGTTTTGAAAAATAAAAATAAAATTTTTATTTACGTTGTTAGTTAGTTAGTATTTATTTAATAGAATTTCGTACACACACACACACACACACACACACACACACACACACACACACACACACACACACACACACACACACACACACACAGATATATATATAATACATAAATGTTAAATATATCAATATAAATTAATAATATCAATATTATTATTAATAGCAATACTATTATCAAGAAGTAATGGTATTTATATTATTAACTAAGCTTAATATTTCATCCATCATTACTCATTTTCTTTGATATTTGATTAAAACTAATATTAATTTAGCTTAACAACACATTTATATAATCCACTAAATCTATGGCCTACTTTGTGACTATATAGATTCCCTTGCTCAACTAAATTTTAAGGGATCAATATATTATTTGATAAGGTGAATAACAAACAAGAATTTAACAGCTTCTCCCATCTACTCATATAGAGTTTAAACTTTCTTTCAACTAATACAAAAAGATAAACACATATATTTTGTCTTGGTATTATATGCCTTTCAAGTAATGTAATAGGAATTAATAATTTGTTCTATTACAACATACAAGTTTTCAAACATTCCCACAAGAACTTCCAATAAGATTTTCTAATAGATTTAAAACAAGCACAAGACACCTATCTAAGACAATAACCCAACTAAAATGAGAACAAGGTTGTTCCCTTTTTAATCACATTTCAAATATTTCAATAACTTGTTAGACTAAAATTGTTTCTCTTTCCAACAAGTAATGGAATGATTTTAAAACTTATGTTTTCATTTACAATACCTACTAATATTACATATGTTTGATAATGACACAAGTAAAAACTTCACTCTAAATAAATACAATTTTACAAAACTTCCATATATAATGGATACAACATGATAAATATAACAAGAGAGCCCATTATTCATTTCTCCAAATGCACAAGAAGCCTTCATCATCTAAACTCCACCTTATTTCAAGATCAAACACATAAACAAAAGTGGGCGAGTAGGAAACACTCTACATCCAACCATTACTCTATTGAGGAAGTCAATCCTACTTCCTCATTATCCCTCAAGCCCCAAAAATGAGACAATATGGAATATTTTACAACCATGGCAAAAAATACAAGGCTTCCACATTTAATTTCAAACAACATTCACACAAGAAAATAACCAAAAAACACTCATGTTTAAACACAATAACTTCCATAAAAAATGGATATAAAATAAGACAGTTAGAGAAAGACATATGGGGATACCCTTGTTCCTCCCAAGGGTTTGGATTCCCACCTCAAAAACCTCCAAAACAAAATCAACCCCAAAATCTCTTATGTATCCCTCACTCTTTTGCCTCCCTCTCTCTTATGGCTCCCAAAATGAACAAAATAAAACAATTAGAATAATGTGGGGAATCCAACCCACTCCCTCCTAAATACCCAAGAGAAACTCTTATGCTTCCCAAAAAATTTCATCCCCATTTCAATATCTCATACACATCCTAAGGACATTTTACTACCCAATAACATCAAGAAAGAAAACACATTTATTCAAAACATAAATATACAAGGAAAGAAAAGAAAACAAGGGTGCAAGACCCTACCTTTCCATAGTAAAAATCCACTTCAAATTCATGTCCCAAAATCCTCAAAGTCTAAGAAATTACAAGAAATATTCAACTCCAACAATCACTCCAAAAAGAAAGAATTCGAAAATGAGAGAGCCCAAAACCAAGAAAGTAATCCTCAACACTTCACAAAAATTCCAATAAATAGAAAAGAGGGAGAGGGAGATGATGTGGCTCCATGTAGGATGCCACATCATTTCTTCTCCATCCCACATCAACAAAGTAAAACCCATACCCCAAAGCATAATAAATTTGTGGTTGTGGAAAAGACCACCCTCTTACATAGTCAGCCTAACCCACACCCCGTAAGGACAAAATTAAATTACCCATGTAAGAAAAGTGAAATCAATTGCCCTTTTCCTTCATTAAAACACAAAATAGGACCTAAAATAAGTCCCTCACATCATAGGATAGGTGAATTGGTGACTTTAAAAGGTGTGGGAAAAGATTAGCTTGTCCTAAATGTATCCAAAATAGTCTATGTTGGTGCTCAAAATAGTCTCACCCCATTTTGTCGTTAAAAAACTATCAAGTTACGATCTCTGTCACACTTTATATTCCCATATTGTGCCTGAAAGGTCTCCACCTTCCTTTTATTACTATAATCAGTCCTTCCCTGGATCGAGGATCACGTATAGATCTAAAATTGTTTCTTTTTTTCTCTGTTCATATGAAATGGTCTGTATTTGGGTGTAAAAATCTCGGGTTTGTCCCATTCTTTCCATTTTCAAAAGTGGGACTTTCTATCCTTGTCATTTTTTCCCTAATTAAAGGAAGAAAAATGAATGGATGTAGCTCAGAGGAATATATTTGAGCCTTGTAACATTTCTTAATTCTCCATCCTTGGAGAAAAATTTCATCTCCAAGCTTAAACAGTTGTCTTCCTACATTTTATGGTTTGACAGGTGTTTTCTCCTGATCAAATTAATTTTTGCATCAACAAGAAAACGTGGCCTCTTTTTGTTGGACGGGGCTTAGTGGGGCATCTACAATTTTATAAATCACCTCGACCCAAAACCTGTCTACGTGGAAGAATGATGCTCAATTGAATATTTACTTTTTGGTTTGGCCTAAGAGTTGCGCCGAGAGGACACTTGGAGGCCTCCGCTCACTTTGAATTTTGCTTGCACTTTTCAATGGCCAAAGGGGAGTGCCTTAGACCCTAGCACATGGCACCTTCCACTGAGCTTTAAGGCTTTAAACAATTTTTTCTTAGCCAGGACATGTGGTGAGCCCACACTCATTCAAGGTCTCAACTTTTGGGCAACATCTCAAGATGCGCCATTGTGATGCGTAGTAGTTTGAAAATTCAAAGGGGTAGGGAAGCAGACCATCCGAGGCAACTATGATTTTTTTTTTCTTGTCATCAAAAGGATTAAAACATTTAAATGGCCTGCAGGCCTGACAGAGAATAGTCAAAAAAATTCCCCGGTCAACGGTGGAGGTGCAGACTTTCAGGGGAAATTTGGAAAATTTTCCTTTTGTGGAGAAAGGAGTTAAAAGTGTAAATGAAGCGTGGTTTCACTGGGACCCACATTATAAACTAAAAGTGGAAGAGAAGAGCTGCGGGGGAAACTTGGAAAATTTTCCCTTTTCTAGAAAAGTGGTGAAATAGCAGAATTTGGCCATGGTTCCTTTGGGACCCACCTTAGGGCATGTGTCAGGCTCATTTCTCAAGGTCAGAGGTGCAGAGAAAAATGTGAAAAATTTACATTTTTCCAAAAATTGTAAAAGGAAAAAAGGACCCTGAAGGTCTGTTTTAAAGTGGATCTCCCATGTGGATGATCCAAATTAAAAATAGAAATTAATGGCAGTTGTGCATCTGTATCTGATTTTTTTGCCATTTTCACTCCAGAGCTATTGGGGATTCATATTCTTATGGTTTTTTTTTCATTTATTGGATTCTCCTACACGCCAAATGAAGAGGAACATTTATTTGGAGGCCTGGTTTTGTGGGGAATGTCTATAAACATCTCTCACCATTAAATATGCAATCTAACTATTTGATTCGATCCGATTTTTCTTTCCTTGGCATGCGAAATATCTGTTGATATCTTAGTTTTGTGAGAAAAATCTGGGGACGTCTTTTACCATTAAGATGAAATCTGACCTCTGGGCTCAATATGATCTTCCATTTTTCTCCTCAGGAATGCAAAGAACAAAATTGGATAGATTAGGGGTGGAAGTGGTTGGAGAGTAAAGGGAAAAGTTATCTACCAGAAGGAGTTTAATGTGGGAGATGTTTGAAGAAATCTACCCCCTGAGTACTTGACAACTTTTTACAGATATGATTCTGGGAATCGTGATCGAGATCATGGCAAGCACTAGTACACTCAATGTTTGGATTTTTGGGGGGGGGAAAGGCTCTGTTGTAAAATGTTATAAATAGGCATGATTTTTCCATGAAAAGGGCTGGAGGTTGGAATGTTGGAGTGTTAGAGGTCAGAACTGATTTTCTAAGAGAAAATCTTGATAGAGCCCGTCTTTCTAAGGGACTGTCTGAGAAACCTCTTTATCTCTTTGTGTTAAACTTGATTGTGTCAAGATGGTTGTGAGTGTACATCCATTGAAAAACTCTGAGATTGTTGTAGAAATTTTCCCCTGCTAATAAGTCTAATCAAATTTGAGTTATTCTGTGTTGACTCTGAGAAATTAGTGTCTACTTTATTTTAGAATGTCTGCAAATAGTTTTATTCATTGCCATTGTAATCTTATACTGAAAATTTTGTGAAATCACATAGGATCTCGTCCCTGTGACATTTAAATGGTATTTTAAATTTCATTTCAAGAAGAGCCTTCATCTTAGATGAGATAAGCAAATTTAAAATCAATTTAATGTCATTTGTTGATAAATATTGTCTGTAAGTCTTCGGGTGTACCTTAGGCATGCTTAATAAGAAACTATAGTGTTTAATTGAGTCTTCTAATTCGATCCTTCGTATTGGAGTCTTGAAGATTATGTGAAAATGTGAAGCACACCTTTTGGTTGAAGGAATGTCTTAACTATTCTGAAGCTTTCTATTGTGAAGTTGCTCATTATTGTAAAGTCCCTCCAAAGGTCTGGTATAATCAAATTTATCCTGCTTCACCTCTAACCAAAAATTCAATTACAAATAAACAATCATACCCATACTACCCATGTTTTTCATGTGTGTATACAAATGCATAATTTTTACTACCAAAACATGTAGAAACAATCAGGTTTTCATTGTCTTTAGTTGCCTGAACCTTTCTTAGAAAATATAACCATTATCTAGAGTGACAACTCATCAAAGTTAGGTTTTGTTGCATTGATCATATTTTCTTCAAGGTCTTGTTAAAAAATTTCATAAGGAAGGACATCTCCATCTCCTCCACAAACAACAGGATACAAAAAGGGTCCTCTCACCCTGGTTAAAAGGCACAATCATAAATTAGTAAGGATAGGTCAAATCATCTTGAGGGTGCTACCTAATTCCCCACATCTGAGTGACAAAGAAAAAGCTACATTTCATTCCTAGCTACAAAACATCACACTACATGCTCTGCTTGTCTCTAATCTTCCTGAAAAACCTATGATTCTACTCATCTTCTGAGGGAGAATCAATTTTGGTACCAACACCTTATAGGCATCATTTCCGGGGACATAGTGGTTACAGTTCATATTCAGACCCTCATAAAACACTTCTTAAATGCTCTAAGTGCTAATACATTTTTCAAACATCATCTTATGTTCGGGCCTGTAAGAAGTATTTCCAAGTTACAAATGTTGTGTCTAACTCTTTTAGTTTCTACACCGAGTGCACATGCTTTCATTGATAAATTTGGGTAAAGAAAATTCAGATCACTCCATTTCTAGTTTCTAGTATTGACAAACATTTGACAGATCATATTTTAGTGTATTTCCACAACTAAAGCAGAAATCCTTAGTGCCGACTCCCTGTTGATCTAATTCTTGATAAGTACCAGTTTCTCAATGTCTTTCAAGTGATACTTTTTACGAATCTTTGCAAAGCTGGAAGGAAGAAGATATTTCTTTGCTATAGATCCTGCTAGGACATTATTTCCATAGCTAGGAAAAACAAAGTTAGAAGAAAGATTATCCTTGAGAGTTGTTGGATATCAATAGACATGAAAAGGGATATCCATTGATGAAAGTGATCGGTCTATCATTAAAGACTGCCATTCAAGTTATTTTGAATCAGTAGCCTCTTTGTGGAACTGAATTCTCCAACTGGAGAGGGGCCTTAATTTGAATTTGAAAATTTTTCTTCTCATCCTACCCATATCTTTTTAGAAGTTGATAGGGTTTTCCAAGAAATAAGGTGTTTAGGGGATATCCATTTTGAAAGTTATACTCCTGTGTTTTGAATACCCTCTACCCCTTATCAATTTTTCTCCCCTCCAGGGTAACCTCCTTAGAACAAGATGGCCCTTCCCCCACCCAAAACTCCATTTGTTGTAAACACCTTTGGTCCTATAAAGTTTACAGGGATGGCTAGTTATCCAAATGTACTTCCCTAGGAAGTAAGAAATATATTACCAAAGTTCCAAGGAAACAACTCTATAAATGGTGACAAACATTTAAATCTTTTTATCAATATGATGAAATACTTTGAGATTGAACATGAAGATGTATATATAAAATTGTTTATCCATACTTTGGAAGAGGATGCAATAAACAATGCATTTAGATTTCAGTATGGTGATAGAACTGACCCTAGGTTTCTTCTATCATAATTTGAAAACATCAAAAAGAATAATAATCAGTAGGTACATGATTTCAACACAAGGTTTAACAATACCTTAAGGATATTTATTGTTATCTTAAGGCCATGTGATGAATCATGTTTGATCAAATATTCAGATGCATTTGATAAAAAATATGATTACTACTTGAGGGACAAAAACCCTACTAATTTGAGGCAGGCCTTCACCATAGGTCTGCAAATAGAGAACAACATCAACGCAATTGGAAAACCTCCAAAAAGGGAGGGTGTAAAACTAATTAACCTGGAAAATCCTCAAACAAGTAAGTCTACTGATTTGGAGGAAGTTGTGAAAAATTTGGAAGGGGTTGTCAGAGAAATATCATACAAATTGCCCCATTCAAAAGGTCAATATAAGAAAAAAGGCCAAGAAAAGTTTTAAAATCATCATATAAATGATTAGAGATCTGATGAAAAAGGAAATGGACCTATTGGATTTGGAAATAAACAAGCCCAGGCCAAGGACAACAAAATGGTTCGTGATCCTTTTACTATCAGAGTTTTTATGGAGGTGACATATGCCATTGAGTGGTGTGACAGATGTTTCATTCCCCATGCTCCATGTGAGGAAGATCAAGAAGAAGAAGAAGAAGCTGATGATGATAATGATGATGATGTTTGGATGATGAGTTGCTTCACGAGCTCACAACAAGGGGCTACTTCAAATGAGGTAATAAGTGCTAGAATTCCCGCTGATTTTTTGGATTGCATCCATCGAGTACCTATAATTCCTCCCTCTCATACTTTAGAAGTATATATTGTACAAGATTTTGAATTTCTCAATAATGAATTTAAATAATTAAGAGCTTTAATGATAAAGAAGTATGATGGAGGAATCCCATCTGAGGAGGATAGGCAGTTGTTGATGAACACTGTTGTTTCCCAAGAAAAGGAGTAATACACAAGAAGTAGTGTTGTCAAAGGCGCATGGCCTTAGGCCAAGCCAAAAACTCCATTGGTTTCAAATATTCCTAAAGAGGCTCCTAAGAAAGATGCATCTTCCAAGGGCCTTGCTGCCCCAAACAAAACTCATACCCCTCCTCATGCCTAAGCTGTCAAAAATCCTGTGCCATCTAATGACTGTATTAACCTTCCATCCAATGTTGCCATGCAAAGATTTTTTCCTTATGATATTGATCAAGTCTTGAGTTAGATCAAGATCTTAGTTATAATTGTTGAATTGCTTAGGATTCATGAGCACAAAAAAAGGGATCTTGAGTATTTGGGGCTGAAAGAAGAGAAGAGTGCCCCAGGTAGAAATATAAACATTGTGGAGACTCTAGCACTCCTTAAGGAATTAGAGACACCAAAAGTGTTGGAGGAGCTAGGTGAACCACCTGAGGTTTATTTTGGTACATCCTTGGTGGAGTCTCAACTAAATGTGGATCCATTCTTCACCACTCTGATCATTAATGAAGATTGCTACACAATTGTATGTTTGACTCAGGGGCATCATGCAATGCCATGCCTCTAGAGGTCATGAATGAGCTGGATATTAAAGTAACAACTGTATATGGGAAGTGTACTGCTATGGAGTCCAAAGAATTTCCAGTGGTGGGATGTGTGAAAGATCTAGTGGTGCAGTTTACATCTTACCCAGGTAAAATTTTTATGCTTGATGTTGTTATTATTGATTGCCTAGCCAAGTGAGGTATGTTGTTATCTAGAAAATGGACTGAAAGTGTTGGTGGGAGTGTTCATATGGACATGTCCTATGCTACCATCCCAATTGAGGGAAACCTTGTTAGGTTGTATGGAGAGAAGAAGATGTTGCACCTTATTGAAGATCCCAACAATGCATCTTATGAAGTATTGTACGCAAGTGTTGATGATGATAACTTTGTAGGATTTGCTGATGGAAAAGAGCACAAGATTGAAGAAAGCAAGTGTCTTGAGAAGGAAGGCTCTCCTTGGACTTTATTATTTCATGGACCTTTCTCCAAGTTCGGAAATGGTGCTGGTGTTGTTCTGATCTCTCCAGGCCAATAAGAGTTTGTCTTTTCTTTCAAAGTCAACTTTGAGTGCACTAACAACATTTCTGAGTATGAGGCATTGTTGTTAGGTCTAAGGATTGCTTGGAAATTAGGTGTTAAAGACATCATTGTCAAAGGAGATTCATAATTAATTGTAAAGCAAGTTCAAAAGCTTTATGCCACAAAAAAATAGTGAATGAAACAATACAAGCATGTTGCTTGGGATCTCATTGAGATGTTTGATTCATTCAATATTGTGCATCATGATAGGAGGTTCAATGATTTGGTAGACAAACTTGTAGTATTGGAATATTGGTTTGATAATTATGCAATGTCCCCATATTGTGAATATGATGTTGAGGTGTTGAGTAGGCCATCTATCCCTGACAACATTAAACATTGGCAAGTGTTTGATGATGATATCCAGGTCAGAAGATTTATGTAGAACAAAGGGGAGTTTTCTGATCAAAATATTGATTGGGAGCCAATGGTGTGCATAGTAGAGGGTAAAGATTTTTTTTTTGGAAAAGTAATTATTAAACTAAATACTAATTCCATTCCTAGAGGGTTGTTTTATCTTGAATCTCACTCTCCCACCCCTTAACAAGCTTAAGAGATTTAACCCAGGTTTCCCCAAAATTAATGTACTTGAAATCTTTTGAAAACATTCCCATTAGATAGGAAATTTTCTCACCTTTCAAGTGATATAAAGAAGTCCTCCTAACTCCCTGTATTTCAAAATTTATGGGTCACTAGACCTTGAGAGGAAAATTTTCCCACGGATGGCCAGCGGGCCTACGGGAGAAAAGTTTCCCCAGGGGTGGGTTTGCGGGCTGCAGGGAGAAATTTTTCCCAGAGGAGAAGGAGGAGTCAGGTCGGAAGGGGTGGGGAGGAAATCTCTTACCAGACGTAGTTCGGCAGATTGGGGAAGAAGTTTTGTAAAATTTCCTTCATGGGGAGAAAAATCCACCTTTGCACCCATGCGCCCGCCAGCTTGCAAGTCCGCAAGATTGCAAAGGAAACATGGTGCCTCCTAAGCCAACATGGAGAAATTAGGCTGGAGGGGATAAAATAAATTTATTGCCAGGTGAAAAGTGTAAAATTCACCCGTGCCTCCACCGATGTGAGAAGATGCCACGTCTTAGCACTCCAGTGCATGCGGGTTGGCGGGCTAGCAGGGATATTTCAGAAAATTTTCCCAAAATTTTTCTGAAGCGTTAAGGCTAAAAAGATCCACTCCTCCTTCGACGCCTTGTGAAGCCACGTGGCAGTATCTGATTGGCTACAAGCCGGTGGGGTTGCGGGGAAAACTTACAAATTTTTCAAAATTTATTTTTGAAAGCATGAAAGGTTAAAATTGATCTAAGCATCCGCTAGCACACAATGAAGCCATGTGTCAATCAAGGATTGGCTGCAGGGTGGCGGGGCCATGGAAGAAAAATTTACAAATTTTTTTTTTTTTGGACTTAAATCAATTTTAGAAAAAATGAAGGCTTGCGGGTCAGTGGAGCGGCAGGAAAATTCATGACATTGCACTTTTTTGGCAAAAAGGAAAAACAAAAATTTTTAGCCCGCGGGTGCCCCCAAGAATATTTTATTCATTTAAATTTGATAGTTAGATTATTTTTGAAGCCAAACGAAGTAAAAACCTTAGAAGGCCATAAATTTTGATAGGGAACTCATTTTTTTGTAAACGAGGACTTTTTGGAAAGATCTCAAATTCCTCTTTGCTCAAGAAGCATAAAAGTTTATTTTTGATAAAATTTGAAAGGTCAATTTTCAGAAAAAGGTTCTGCAGGCTGCTAAAATGTGAACTGGTATTTTTAACTTATAAACTTTTGTTGAATTTCGACATTCTTTCTTTCTCAACATGTCAAATAGACATGGAGCATTGCACTTGGAGGAATTTAAGTTGGATTGTGAGGGTTACTTTTTTTGATTGATTTGCAATTCCAAATTATCAGTTTTTTTATTCAGCAATATGTCAAAAAATTTTCCTTTGCCCAATTTGAAAGATTCTATAATAATTTCTTAAGTGTTAAGGTCTAATTGAGATTGTTTTGATCATACTAGGTTCAATTTGTCATTTCATTTGTCTTCTATAGTTTTTAGAGTTGTCCCGCACATTATCTAATTAATATTTTGTAGTTTTGAAAACAACTAACAGAGATCAAATTTGAAAAGATATATTTTCCATTTATCATCTTATAAGTATTAGAATTCATTCCAGATCTAATCTAACACATTACATTGATTCAATCAAAGTATTCAAATGCCAAATTATGATTCTAATTTCTAAAAATTTCATTTCTAAAGAATAGAGCATTATGACATTTCTCCATACATATTCACCTTTTTCATCTTTCCAATTAGAATTTCAAAATACATTCATCAATCCAATTTCAATACCTAATAATGTCATTTGAGAAAAGTAATACAATGTTTTATTGATTCAAAAAAAGATAACTTTACAAGTTATTTCATTCCTCAATTTTAGTATACAGGATACAATTTCTTTCTCATTCTTTCAAAATAAAAAACAGAGTATATCTCTTTCACATCTCAAATTAAAACTTTCATAGCCAATACAAAACATCTTTCCATCACAAATAATATACAAGGTCATTCGATTCAAGTGGGAAAAAGTTTACAATAAGAAATAATCTCATCAGGGATTTTCAAACATGTCTTTTTCCCTTGCTCCAATACAACAACATGAAGATCCTCCATTTTCCAGTTTGATCACAACAAAGGTAGGGGAAAGGAAACACTCTCCACCTAACCAGGCTATCCAATGAATAAGATAATACATCCTTCTTCACTGGCCGCTGAACCCCAACCATAGTGCAATACGAAATGTGTTTCAACTCATGGAAACAATAGGCTTCCACAACACACATGCGATTTCACATTTAAAACACAGTCCAAAACAAAACTGTAGTTTGCAACCACAGATAAAAGACAAAAAACAACACTCAGGATTCCTCATGCTAGCCAAAGGAGAAAGAAACTATGGGGGATGTTTCTTATGCCTCCCAAGTTGAAATGGGTATCACCACTTGAGAACAACCGCCATATATATATATATATATATAATTTCAAATCCCTTACATACCCTTATGCCTCCCCCAAGTACCCCTTATTCCTCAGATTTCCTTATGCCTCCCCAACCTCTTATGGCACCCCATAACGAGTAAATAAATGCAAGATATTTCTTTGTAAAGGGGAACCCAAATCCTAACTTCCTCCACACTTATACCTCCCCAAAACACTTATGCCTCCCACAGAAATACCCCATAGTATTCTCCTACACCATTCATAGGCCATCTACCCAAACAACCCACACACATGCCAAGACATTCACAATAATAACATTTGCACAAACAAAAGAAGAGCATTTCAAGAGCCAAGCTCTTACCTCTGTGTAATGGATTTTGTTCTAAGTTCTAAAAAACAAGCTTTCCAATGCAAAACAACCCAAGATCAATGAAACATAGGCCTATAAACATTATGCAAACTTTCTCTAAAAGCAAGAACTCCAAAAAGGAAAAGAATTCACCCCAAATTAAGTATTCAAAAGTGAAACAACCCCAAAAGCAAGCTAAGGAATTCCAATATGTAGAGAGGGAAGAGAAGAGGATGAGGTGGATCCAAGTGGGATGCCACATCACACATCCTCAACTCCAACTCATAAGTAAAATTCAATCTCCAAGGCACAATAAATAGGTGGGTGAATAATATGACAACTTACTGACACACTTCAATACAAGCCCACACCCCACAAGGACTGAAATTAAAAATATGTATGAAAGTGCAATAAAAACAGTCATCTTGACTTACAAAAATTCACAAAGAAGCTCTAAATTTAATCCTCCAACCATAGGCAACGTTGATAAATAAATTTAAGAGGTATGGGACAAGTTTAAATTGTCCCACAAGGCTCCAAAATCAGCTTCGAAGGACAAATTCGAATTTCTAAGAAGGTGCAGTTTTTCATACTCTAAAATCAACTTACATATCCCTTACACATTTCTTACAACACATTAATTCAAGGCCAATAACTCTATTAATTAATTTCTTATGACATATTTTAATTAATTAACTTAACAACAAGATTACTCACAATCTTACACACCATTTAATAAATAATGAAAGGGGTCAAAGCACCACAAAATAAACACATGCAAACATTAACAAAGGAACCAAATAAAAGAAAATACATAAAACCCCTTGGTCACATTTAAAAGTGATCCCCCCTACCCCATGGGAATCTTTAACACAATCAAACACACACAAACAATACAATATCCATGGTGACCTTGTTGAATTCATCTAGAACTCCAAAGTAGTTGGTCTCCAATCCCCCGATGTTTATTGTGATATTTTAAACCTTTACAAAATACAAATACCTCCTTCGGCCTCATGGCCATATCAGAACATCCAAATGAATATAAATATAATTTCAAAATCATCAATATATATATGAATCACAACAACATCCAGATAATCAACGATATCACTTACAATTTCATCCACAACTATCTCATCATCAATTTTAATTCAATTCTCATTTTCTAGGTCTACTCAAAATATCCAAATATCAAAAGTTTGGTCAACATCTATAATATAACCATGTCAAACAATATATCCACATCAATAAATAAAATGTCTCTAATAGTCATCATGCACCATATTTGAATCAAAGTCCATAATAAACCATGATATAACATCTAACATCATACTAAATTAAACTATAACAATGTCCATAATATAGTAAGAAGTATCAAGATCAATATCACAAGGTGTCCAAGGGAAGCGACACTACATATCTGGTGTTGTCATGTGTCTATGCGATTCCATGAATTATGTAAATGTCTTATGCGTTGTTGAGTTTCTCTACTTGGAGTGCTTGTGGTGTTGTGTAGTGAGAAATGTAAGTTCAAAAATATTATTCTGATATTTTTACTATTGTATTTGTGTGTAAAATATGGGCATTGCATTTGGTATCAGAGTGAAAGGTTCATGCTCTCAAACCTTTGGGACATATTGGAGTATTGATGATTTTTCATGGTGGTGGTCACATAAATTTTTAGTGGAAATTTTTTCGTAATCTTGTGAAAATATTTTTAGTTGCCTAATAATGATTTTGATTACTTAAGGGAATTAATGATTATATGATGGAGGAATTCCTATAGAATAGGACATACAATTGTTAATGAATGCAATACTTGTCTAAGAAAAAAAATCTAATACAAGAAGAAAATTTGTCAAAGGGGAAGGGCCTCAGGCCAAGCCAAAAATTCTACCGCTTACCAATAACCCTAACCAAACCCCTAAAAAAGATGCAACTGGAAAAGGATTTTTCACCCAAAATAAAACTTGTCTTCCTCCCCATGCTCAGACTATGAAAAATCATGTTCCATCAGATGAATTTGTAAACCTTCCTCCTTATACTTCCTTACCCAAATATGTTCTCTATGACATAGCCCAAATCTAGAGTCAGATCAAGATTATTGTTCCTATTTTTGAATTTCTTAGAATCCCTGAGCATAAGAAGAGGGCATTTGAGTATTTGAGGATTAAGGAAGAAAAGCTCACCAAGGGTTAAAATGTAAACAATGTAGAGGTTCCTCCTGCCATTGCAGAATTAGAAAAACCACAAGCATTAGAGGAATTGGGTGAACCACATGAGGTTTATTTGGGAAATTCTCTAGTTGAGTCTCAGCTGAATGTGGTTCCACTTTTTGGTACTTCAATTATTAAGGATAGGCTATTACATAACTACATGTTGATTCAGTAGCCTCATGTAATGTAATGCCTCTTGAGGTCATGAATTAGTTAAATATCAAAGTAACAATAACATATGGGAAGTGTACTGCCATGGAAGCAAGAGAGGTACTAGTAGTTGGATGTGTCAAGGGTTTAGTAGTGCAATTGGTAGCATATCCAAGCAAGTACTTAACCTTGAATGTGGTCATTGTGGATTGTCCCTGCTAAATGGGGGATATTATTATCCAGAAAGTGGGAAGATAGTGTGGGTGGAAGTGTAAAAATGGTCATGTATTATGCAACCATACCAATTGAGGGAAGCCTTATGAAGTTATATGGTAAAATGAAAATGTTATATATCATTGAGGACCCCAAAAATGCTTCTTATGAAGTATTGCACAGAGACATTGATGTTGATAACTCTATGAGCTATGTTTTTTTCAAGGAGTATGAACTTGATAAATGCAGATATCCTGAGCAGGTTGATTTTCCTGGCACTTTTATGTTTGATGCAACCTCAAGAGATGTTGAAAAACTTGACCTAGGAATACAGGATAAGCCTAAAAAAATGTGGTCAAATAATAACTTGGATGGAAAAGAGAAACAATAATAGGACCAATTGTTAAAGACATATCAGAACTGCTTAGCATGGTCATATAAAAAATCGAAGGCACTTGAAAATTTTCCTTGATTGTTTTCTCAGAATCAAGGCATGTATCATTGTATAGTGTATAGTCTTCGGCTTTTGTTCTGTTCTCATGTTTTTATTTTTTGGTTTTTCCTAGTCCCTGGTGACCAGTTTTTGTTCTTTTTTCTATTCGTCTTGGGGGATTTGGTTATTATCTTTCTACACTGCAAGCTTTATCTTTACTCCATTGCGCAATGGATTTTTGGCACATAGTCTGGTTTGTTGTTCTTGCAAAACTCGTAGGGAGTGCCCATCCCCAAGTTAGAGCTGATGTTGGTGCTCAATTTAATCTCTTCGAGTTTTTTCAAAATATCTCATTCTGCATGGTTTGAGGTTTTCTCTATCTCCCTTCATTAGTGTGTGAAAGATTTATATTTACTAAGGTGGTATTGTAAATCCTTCTCTATGGTCGTGGATTGTTGTCAAGCCATGAATTATTTGCAAATTGCTTTGTCCTTAAAGAAAAATTCAATTCTGAGCGCAAATGGTGAATTTCCCCTGTATCTTACTATTCGACGGGTTTGTTTTCCCTGTCTAAATTTGTGCCAACATCTTTGAAAACATGGTCCTTTTAGATTGGATGCGGCCTGGCGGGTCTTTTTTGTGAAACTTGTCACTTTCGTCACATTTGTAAAAAAATACCAAATTAGCCCTGCGTCCCTAATAATATCTAATTGGATATTCAACAAACATGAAGTGGCATGGAAAGAGTCTTACTTTGACCCTGGTGATGGACACGTGGCCATTTTTCAAGACATAGGTGGAGAGGTAGATCAACAGAACATTTGGAATTTTTTTTCATTTTTCTGAAAAAGGAGCAAAGTTATAAACTAATCCGCAACCCCACAGGAGAAAAATTAATGTCACATGTTTGAGTCAGCATTTGAAAATTCAAAGTGGGTCGAAGTCTAACAATAGGGTCTATCTAGAATTGGGATCATCTGTTCGTAGCTCTTCATAATCAATTTGGACAAAAAGGGGAACAATCTATCCTTGTTGGAACAAATAATAACCATCAAGAGAGCTCCTAATGAACAGCTGACAGAATTCAATTTCAGAGGATGTGGGATAGGATTCTGGTGGTTGTGAGACTAATATTTGAAGGTGCTTTTCTATAGTTCCTTAAGGCTTTAAATTATAATATTTCTATTTTTTTTTAATACATGGGAGGTATAACTATACCCTCCACCTATAATATTGCTATTAGAGCTCAGAATTGTTTAATTCAGGATGGTAAACTTGCACCTAAGCCTCCTTTGCCTCTATATCTATAACTAGGAGCTCCTATAACTAGCCAAACACTAGATTTGAATTCCATTTCTGCCCCTAGGAATCAAAGAAATAGTGAGGATTATACTTATTAAAGCACTTCAAAAGAGCTACAACAGGTTATGAAACAATTACAGAACCTAGGAAATGAGCTAGTGACTATCAAGAGACAATAAGCCCAAAGTTCTAGACCATATCAACCTCTAGATCAATACCAATCTAGGCCCCCATACTAGAAAAATAAAGTACCATCTCAGGCTAGAAATCAGAATCAGAGCCAAGGACAACCTCGAGATGTTAGGCCATTCTAACCATATGATCCAAACATGGATTCAACATAGAGGGATTTGGTTCCAACACAAAACAGTAGGGCACAGGAGGATGACTGGTGTTACCCTTATAATCTACCTCACAATCAATCAATGTGTTTGAATGGTTCATTGAATCAAGTTTTAATGGTACAAACCATCAACTTCTCCCAAGAACCAAGACAAGAAGGAAATCAACAACAAGAATCTTATCTAGAGGCACCTCCAATGGAAACCACGTTGGTCAATTAGCACACAGAAGATTTCTATGGAGTTATTAACCCTCTTTTCAGGGTGTAGCTATCAGCACATGGTCCAAGAAGAGAAACATTAAGGAAGGACAACCATCTAATCTAGCTATTTCTCATCCCAATCCTACACAACAAGGATTTAGTAGACCAAATTCAGCCCCAAACATGAAAAATCAACCTAAGACACTCTGTGCAATGGCACATGTGCCTGTTCAAGCTCCCGAGAATGTTGTGCCAAGTAAGGGGAAACAAAAGGAACATTCATGCCCCTTTAACATTATTGATCAGATGAAGAAAACACATGTGAACATTTTCATGTGGGAGTCACTGGGAATCTCAGGAAAACAAGATTTTCTGTAAGCTGCAATGGCCAATTGGTCTACCTCGAATGGATCAAACCAAGGTCAGGAGAAAGTTCTCATTAATGCAGTGCAACAAGGTGGTGGTCAACCAAGAGAAAATTTGAAGCCTCCACTGTTCTATGTGTCATTAATTGTCAGGAACCATTGGGTACATAACTACATGGTCGATTCAGGTGTAAGTACCTCATTGATATTGAAGCAAATATCAGATCAATTAGGTCTAAAGTATGAGCCATTTCCATTTCTAAGAGGAGTAGTGCAACTGGATGGGACAACAGTAGGAATGGTCGGGGTCATCAAAGCATTAAGCCTAACACTTCACGCATGCCCAAATGTCACATTTCTGGAGGATGTGTCTGTGATTGACCTCCCACCACTCTTTACATTGTGCTTATCAAGAGACTTCACTTCCAAAACTGGAGGCTATTTTTCTACTGATTGGTTGCAAATGCTATTCAGAACAAGGTATGGAGCTAAGGCTACAATCTAGTCTGAGCCCATAGAAAAATTTCACTTAGAGCCTCACACACCGAGTTCAATCAATTTCAATTGTTCATCTTTTGATCAAGAAGATCTTCCAAGAACCCGTGAATTAGATACAAAAATGACATGCATTCTGGACTTGACCCTTGACGAGTGGGAAAACAAGAGACATGCTTTTGACCCTCACAAAGAAATGGAATAATCTGAGTTGGGACTTCATTATTTGTATGAAGAGAGTCAACCTCTTCCTAGCATCACCAAGCTAGACCACAAGGAGGATAATGAAGTGTGGCAATTATATTTTGATGGGTCGAGGAGTAGAGAAGGCACATGAGGGGGAGCTATGCTCATTTCACCATAAGGTATGAAATACTACTCAACTTTCTATTTCTAGTTTGCTTGCTCAAACAACACAACTGAGTATGAATCCTTAATCCATGGATTGCATTGCAAGAAAGAGAGAGGGATTAAAATTTTACAGGTCTTTGGTGATACTGAGCTGATTTTGAATGAAGTCTGAGGATATAATGCTGCCAAGAATGGACTATTCAAGAACTACAAAAATAGGGTGTGGGACCTAATCGAAGACTTTGAACCTTTTAACATTATGTTCATACCCATGAAGAGGAATGAAGCTATAGATAGGCTCGCAACAGTTGGAGCAAAATTTGATGTGGTCGATAGTATCAAAAGAGATAAAACACAACCAAATATCCATATGATTGTAAGGCCAGTAGTTCCAGACAATAACGCAAGTTGCCAAGTGTTTAAGAGTGATCAACAGATCGTCAATTTCTTACAAGAAGAGGATGAATTCTCTGCTAGGAATCAAGATAAATTGGACTGGCAGTATAGGGATCAAGTAGTGCAGCTGCGAACCAACAAGATTCCTAGAGTTTTGGTGACACTGGAATCAATATTCAATCCTAGTGACCAATTTTGTAAAGATAAATTAAACATTAAGTTTAAGGGAGATGATTTAGAACCTATTTTTCTTGGGGAAGGAAATACACTTCAAATTGGTAAGGTGGCCACTGAACAAGAAAGATATGAGTTTGCACAATTTTGCCATGAGTTTCCAGACATCTTTGCTTGGAGCTGTGAGGACCTGTGAGGATTCAATCCTAATTTGTCACAATATAGAATAGAGATGGATCCAGATTTCGATCCCAACAAGAAGAAGCAAAGACCAATTAACCCACACATGGATCCTTTTATGAAGAAAGATATGAACATGCTAATAATGGAAAGAATTATATTTCTAATTAAAAATGTGAGCTGGGTTACCAACTTGTTCCTGGTCAGGAAGAAGAATGGAGAAATAAGGTTGTGCATGGACTTATGAGACTTGAATAGGGAATCACTCAAGGATCATTATCCACTTCCATTAATGGAGAAAATCTTGCAGGTTATAACCAGTTCTGAAAGGTTTTTGTTGCTAGATGGCTACTCAGGTTATAATCAAATAATCGTGAAAAAAGGTGATCAGTTCAGGATGAATTTCACCACTAAGTGTGGCACCTATGCTTACAGGAAGATGCCATTCAGATTGTCTAATGCCAGAGCCACTTTTCAAAGTGCGATTGATATGGAATTCAAGGGGTTGATCAAAAAAGTAATTCTAATATATATGGAAGATATCAGTGTGTTCTCCAAGAACACAATGAATCACCTCTTTCATCTTAGACATGTATTTCAAATATGTAGGAATTTTTGGGTATCATTAAATCCCAAAAAATGCACATTCCTGGCTCACAAAGGAAAGCTCCTAGGCCATATTGTGTCAAAGGATGGATTGGCGATCGACCTAGAAAGAGTTGAAGTGATTTGAGAATTACCATTTCCAAGCAATAAGAATTCTCTTCAGATATTTCTAGGAAGGATCAATCTTATTCATAAGTGTGTGCCAAAATTTGCCTCTCGTGTGAAGCCAATAACACTGATGCTGAAGAAGAGCATGGAATTTAGGTTAACAGTTGAGGGAAAATAAATTTTTGAAGCCATCAAAGAGGCTATATCCTAAGCTCAAACTCTTTTCAATCCATACTTCTGCAAGGACTTTGTACTTTATGCCTTTGGTAGTGGGGACATAATTTTTGCAATCCTAGTGCAATGAAACAAAGAGGGATTTGAACAACAAGTTTCCTTCTTCAGTCAATGTTTAGAGGAATATGAAGTGAGATAATTCTTCATCAAAAAGCATTTCCTTGCAGTAATCAAGATCTTTAATAATTTCAAGCAACTTGTTTGAAACAACAAAATTTAGTTGTCGGTCTCTCATGCGGGAGTCAAGGACTTCCTTTTGAAAAAAGATCTAAATGAGAAACATGAAGCATGGATCACTCATGTTATGGAATATGAAATTTATATTAAAGTCACTAAGTAGGTACGTGGAAAGGGGTTATGCGAATAGCTGGTGTCAAGTCAACAAGATGAATCATGTAATGAAAATGAGGTTGTTTTGGTACTACAAGAGGGTCAAGAACAAGAAAATGACATTTTTCCTATCCCTTGTTAGACTCAAAATATGATAGAATTCCTACAAACAGGATTGTGCCCTCTAGAAATGAGCAAAGAAAATATTATATATTTTAGATTACAAGCCACTCCATATGTGTTTGTTAATGGATTTTTGTTCAAAAGGGACATCAATGGTGTTCTACTAAGGTGCATCAGAATAGGTCAAATCGAGAGGGTGTTATAGGAGTTTCACGATGGAGGAGTTGGAGGTCATTTTGCCCCATGGGTAATAGCTCTCAAGATAATGAAGATGGGATATTATTTACCAACGATGTTTAGTGAATGCTACACATGGATAAAAAAATGTAAGAAATGTGCATTCTTCATAGGCAAGGAAAGACTAACAACACTTCCATTTCACCCAATTTCAGTTGACCAACCATTCATGCAATGGGGATTGGAATTCATTGGGGTCATAAATCCAAACTCAAGCCAAGGCCAAAAATGGATTCTCATGGCAACAAACTATTTCTTAAAGTGGACCGAGGCGGTAGCACTAAAAGAAGCAAATGAGTCTAGTTTACTAAACTTTTATTAAGGGATAATGTCTAGGTTTGGTGTATCGGCCACTATCATATCAGATAATGCATTGGAATTCCTGGGTTCCAAGATCACAAAATGGGTTGTCAAGAATGGGATCTACTTGAGTACCTCTTCCAATTATTACCCACAACGAAATGGGCAGGCATATTCCATGAACAAGAATTTGTTAAGAATTATCAGAAGAACTCTAGATGAAAATCAAAGGACATGGCATACAAAGCTCAAATAAGCATTATGGGCTAACAGTATCACACCAAATAGGTTAACAGGTAACAATCCCTACAATTTAGTCTATGGGAAAGAGGAATTATTTTCTATATCATTAGATCTCCCCGCATTAGAACTCATGAAGCAGTTAGAATTATCTGAGTTTGAACCAATGGAGGCTAGGTATGTAGACTTGATGGAACTGGAAGATATCAGAGAACATGTAGTTTAAACAAGGGAAACGGATCACGATTTAATCAAGACATGGTTTGATAAAAATGTGAGAGCAAGGACCTTTCAGGAAGGGGACTTAGTTTTGAAGTGGGATGCAGATCGGGTAAAACCAGGAACTTCTGATTCCGGTCAATGGGATCCATTTTAAACATTGGATGTTTACATTGGATGGAGAGTAACTTCTAATTCTGGTCAATGGGATCCAACTTAAACATTGCTACTAAAAAGGAAGGTTTCAACCTTGTAAATATTAGTCTAAGATTTTAATTTCCCTAAGTGCGTATGCACATTGTCTTGTTGTAGTGTAGGTTTCAATTTCCCTATGTGCTTCGGCACATGTTTTTTTGTTCCAAGGTTGTTTCATTTTGCATTCAATGTGCTTCCAAGTGAATGTGTACCTACAGTCTATTTCGAGAAGTAGGTGAATGCTCCAGATCAAGACAATTTTTTACTCTCAGAAATATTACCTTCAAGATTTTCTTACGGAAATTGAGAGTGGAAGTAGCGGATAAGGTTAAGGGAGAACATGTTGCAAGCATTTGGGCTATAGGTTTAGGGAACAAGATCATTACCAAGCTATCTCTCATGACTATGTGTCCAATGGATACTTCAAGGCAACTAATCCATTCACCTAACAGGTAAGTGATCCCGTGAGTTGCCAAATTGTTCACTAATTTTTCCCCTCATGAAAATTCTATCAAACATGACCTTGTATAGGAGAAACAAAGGGGTTGGCTCAACCATGTGACCTCATGTTTGATTCTAAAAATCAAAGTTGCAGCGTAATCGGTGATGGAAGAGAAAGGTCAAAAAATGAGATGAAACAATGTTAGAGGAGATCAGAGCTCAACAAGAGGAAAATGGAGAAAAGCATTGATCACTCGAGGCCATGAATCGGATAAGTATAAGAGAGTTAATATAAACCCCCACATTTCTTGATGGCACACCTTCAAAGGTCAAGTCCAAAGAAAGATCCCAAACAGGTGTTGGCTCTCCACGTGGTCAGAATCCAAAGAGTTTCACCGGCCATTGAAAATTCTCAAAGGACTAGTGGAACGAGCTGCATGTTAGCGCAGCGTAACTTGAGAGGTGAAATACAAAGTGGGTCTCCAAATGAGTTCCAACCCTCCATGTGGTCAGAGTCCAAAAATTTGCACCCACCATTGAAAATTCCAACTGTTAGCGGAAGCCTCCACGTTCCTCGTCGGCGCAACTTCAAAGGAAAAATCTGGAGCCAGTTCCCAAATGTGCGTTGGCTCTCCACGCATCTCAGGTTAGAGATTGTGTCTCCCCCAAGAAAAACAGACTCAGGAAGAAAATAAAAAAATTAGATTTGGCTCGTGGATGATGCCACATGTCTCATCAGTGCAACTTCAAGACTGAAAGCAAGAAGAAAAATCTTAAGAACATGCGGGTCTTCCATGTGGATCTTGCACACAACCATATCTTTTGATTGGAAGCTCGGTTTTGAGTGAGAAAGGAATTTTTATAAAGCTCCAAATGCCTGCTACTCACCTGCTAACATTATTGAAAAATGATAAATTTAGTCCACCATTTTTTAGGCTATTAGGATTCTCATCTACCACCATAATGAGGTTTGGTTTTCCTTTCTTTCCCAATAAGAAACATTAATTAAGGCATGGGTTGTGTCATGGAACCCATAGATTTTTCAGGTGAATTCAATGCATTTTTTCGGGTAGTTGGAATAGGATCTTGAATCCTTTCGTCCTTTCTCTCATATTCTTCCTATATATTGTAAGGAGGGGCAATTTTCTAAAGGTTGGACATTTATGCTTTACACCCTCCCTTCTTCCCTTATCTGCAAGTGATTTTGTGGAGTTCAAACCTCCCATTCAAGTTGTAATGCAATTTTTTCCTCTTGGCTACCGTGATGCACATTATCAACTCTCAGAGCAATAAGATAAGTCTGTGGATGATTTCTACCCTATCTTGTGTTTATTGCATCTCTCTGATCTCTCATTATAGTTTGTTTATTTGTACATGGTAGTTATGTTATAGTTTTAGTGTTTTGTGTTTAATTGCAAAGCAAGTGTTTAGAATTCCTTTGGTGTATCACCTTTGTTAGTTTAGGTTTATTTTCTTGCATCTTCTTAACCTTGTTTCCTTGGTAAGCTATAGTAGGTTTTAGAGCAGATCCTCTATAATATGAATGTGTGTACCTAAATAGAGGAATAGGAACCTTCCTTCATTTGGAGAGCTCTCCCAATTCACAAAGTCCCACACTTTGGGAGGAGCTCCATGTTTTGTAATCAAATTGAGAGTCTCAACCCATTGAGTTGCAGACATTCAGGGGTTTTGTAATTATGCATCAACAATTTCTATTTTGGCCGACGAATCTCATATATTATTTTTGTAAGATATGAACATGATATTTATAGGTTTATTATTGTAAATAAAATATCTTCTCAAGGAATTATAATGATTAATTGGTAAGGAAGAGAGAGAGAGAGAGAGAGAGAGAGAGAGAATGGAGGAGTTAATAATTAAGACATATCAAGAAAAATTATAAAGAGGATGGAAGAGTAATTACAAACAGATTGAAACAAAATTATTGAATAAGAAAGAGTGATCATTTCATAGAACAAGTGAAGTATGAGTAGTGTGGCTATAGGAAACTCGATGTACATAATGAAATGGTGTCAATAGAGTGGATGAATGAGAGAGGGATAATCCAAAGAGAGATTCTGGAATAATAGTAAAGAAAAAGAAGGAAGAACATAAATGTCACTCATCAGGTTGAAGAATAAAATGCACAAGGTGTAAATTTGCATTGTTGATGATTGGTGTATGCAGTGAGTAGGTGGTCATGAAATATGCTACATTTGTGATTGACAATGTGGATAGGTGTGTCTAATGAGTTGGTCATCACTTATTGGATGAGTTGGTTCTTAGCATTGTGGACTTTTGTATTCAGTAGGTTTGTACCTACAAAGATTTATACAATAATTAATATTTCTAACTAGATTTGGACAGTAGATCGAAGCAATATTTTCTATGTGGTTCTCTCCCAAAAGGGTTTCCACATAAAATATATGTTCCTGATTTGTTGAAACTATTGTGGATATTAGATCTTTAAATAACAAGAATTTATAACTATAATGATTCACCCCTAGTATTAGTGTGTGATATTCATGTGTGTGTGTGTGTGTGTGTGTGTGTGTGTGTGTAATTTTAAAAATTAATTTTTTTCATTATAAAGTAATGAGATGAAGTATAGAAGGAATATACGTATTTTATTTTCTGAGGGAGGATATATTTTTCTATTTGTGATAAGATATTATAATTTTGTTCTAGATATGTAAAGGTCCTAGTTCATTCTCCCCCGATTTAGAGTGCGTGTTCAACCTGAATCTTAGGAGAGGTACCCTAGGAATTTTTTCACTAAGAAAATTTAAACAAGGAAAGATTATTATATAAAGTATATATCCACATTGATATCTTCCCACACAGAATAAAGAGGAAATCGAGAACACGCCATATTGCATATATCCACTAATCTATCTTCCAACCACATAGACCACACCATTGTAAATGGATATATTCTCAAGTGTGTCTAAAAAAGTTCAAAAGGGAATGAAGTGTCTTTAGTTTCACCACTATGTTTTATTAATTGGATTCCTAGTGTTTGCAAATCATGAAGAATGCAAATGAGAAAAATTAAGATACCTACAAACCTTATATCTAAGAAGAAGGAATGAAGCACTCACACCTCTTATATAAATACTTGAAATGTTTAATATTTATCAAATTTTTATGAGAAGAATGTAAAAAATTCAGAAATTTTTAGTAGATTTCCTTTCACTGATTGAAACGTCTAATATGTCCATAACATATCTTTGATTTTCCTTAGTTGATTCTTATGTATATGTGTGGTGTTTTACGATGTTCTATATTTGTATATATTTATGATCATTTAAGCCATAGATAAATATGTTTCTTATCCATTTATTCTATATGTTTCATTCATATATTTGTAATCTATACACAACAATATTCCTCTTTTCTGACGCATATGAGATGTGTCATTAAAACATGCAACTAAAAATAATTATGTGCAACCATGTCAGATGAGTTTCATAATGTGTACGAGTTTGTAATTGTAATAAGTCTAAGATTGATACTCAACAATAGATGATGCCAACGATGTAATATATGTGTAAAATAATGAATCTCAAGAAGCATTCTTATATCATATTCATAAAGAGGGAGACACAAAAGGAGAATCATATGAAGTTTTCGACATAGAATAATTAAAAAAATAAGGAGAATTACATAAAGTGTCAAGTGTAAGCATAATAGAAGCCCTCTGAATAGAAAAAGGAACTTTTTTATGTGGATTTTTGTTTCCATTTTAAAATTAGGAAAAATAAATAGAGTAATGGTAGGCATAGTGACATGAGCAAAGAGGTACTCAAGGAGAAAACTAGAGAAAGGAAAGGATATAGTATCATGGATTATGGGGATAACACCATATGTATGATCAGCATTAAGTTTATCATAAAATCCATTTTTCACTAGCATTATTATTTTTAATAATTTGTAGTACGATAGAGATAAGAAGAAGAAAATGTAATATTTTCCATAGAATTATATGAAGAAATACTATCGTTAAAAGTAATAGGCATAAATTCCATATACATTATATAATTTTGACGGAGTATATAGGTTTCTCCTAAAAAAATATCTCCGTCATATATTTAACTATGAAAGGAATAGTCACATCAGGAGAAGTCCTAGATACAGGTGAAATGATAACATTTTGAACTAGGTTTCTATCACCACATGTAACATCTAAAGACACATCATCAATAATAGCATGTAAGACATTTGTAATGAAAATAGGAGAAGCAAATACATCATATGATATATTTTTAATAAGTTCTATCATAATAGGATAAATATATAGGAGAAATATATATAGTGAAAGGAGTTCTAATATCATCATGTATAAGATAAACATTACAAATGGATGTGTCACGTCTTTTCATTGTGATAGTATCCATAGAAAAAGGAGGTTCAAATGAAGGATTTGTTATTGAATTAATTATGTCATTCTCCTTCGATATAGAAGATAAAGAATAATTACAAAGTTTTTTTATGCCAGCATTTGTTATAGGAAATGAAGTATCATTATTTCAAATATCATTTTAATTATTATTAGAATAATAATCACAACTTAAATAATCATTAGATTACTTAATTTTTGTATGATTAAGACTAGGTAACATTTCTAGAGCACAAGTAGGGATGTTATGATGGAAAAGGAACAAGTTAGTTTTGAAATAGTTTCATGTCATAAATGATTTGTAACATATTGCGAATATTGTAGGTATATATTAGGAAGGGCCTTTATTCGTTAAAAAACCTTACTAAGTATATGTTTAAGAGTGGGGTAATTCTAGATGAGCTCATAGAAATAGATTACATCATTAGCATCATGGTCCATGAAACCCATAAATGAGAATAAAGCCTCTAACTAGATAATAAATTTGATAAAAACTATAAAATTGAAGGCCAATAGTCAAGAGAGTCAATTATGATTTTTAGAAAATGTCATATTTTGCAATATTGATAAAATTGCCATTTAAATAAAATAAGAATTTAACAAGATAGGCAATTTAAATATCTATATTTTAAAAAATATGTTCGTTATTTTCATATAATTTTATATTTTACCATATATTCAAGCTTGATACTCAAAATAGATATTTGGCAATTCCAAAACTTGTGCTAAATGCTATGTCAAAAAATAATTTATTTGTTTATTTTATTAATATGAAAATAAAATTTGAAGCGATTTTTAAATAGAGCTATTGATTTTAAGATATGTCACAAATGGATCTATTATAATCACTAAACCCTCAAATGAGGTCAAAAGAGAAGATTGAACCATCAATCCCTATGAAATTATGAAAACCAAAATTAGGCCGTCAAATAAGAATAACATATAAAAATTTTGGGTAAAAAAGGTGTGTCAAATATGATGGATTAGATCAACGGTATGGTTCAAAAAAATTACACCATAAATAAAACATATATGGTTTTGTAATTTTTATTTTCTTACTTATTGGGTGTACGAATCTTACATGTTCAATAGTCTCAATAAATTAATCCATATTGATCATACACTAAGTGAATATAGATTAGGTATAAATATCATTAATATTGATAGAATGATAAAATTATTGTGTAAACTATGAGGAGTGATAAGCGCATCAATAATTAGGGAGGTACATAAGTGATTTATATGTGTAGACTAGCTAGAAATTTGGGTAGAAATGAAAAAATAATTCATCTCTAGGACCAAATCTAGAAAATGATTCTACACATAACTAAACAGATCTTTCAAAGGTATAGTACTATCCTATCTCACTATGTATGGTTTTCAACCATAAAATGATATGTTTTTGCAACTTATGGTTCCTATCAATGACACTAACATTAACTTTTTTATTTATCTCTAGGGATCGTGAATGCGTGGAAATGATTTAAAATGAATGAAACCCTAAAATACCTATACTATCACTCTTGAAGCATGATTATAAAATAAACAATAATTCTACGGATGGGTTGGGATGGACTATTCTTGTTGGTCAACACATGCCAAACCAATGTATAACCTACGTTAAATCCCCTTAAAATTGGGAGAAAAAACGAATTAGTTATCCCAGTGTTGGTGAAAATTTCTGCATAAATCTAGTCCAACCCCTATGTTTCCCTCGTGTATTTTCATAAAAAATCATAGTCGGTGTAACTATGGATAGAATATAGATGCAAT
>CM034153.1:566136846-566158310 GCA_019776745.2 Taxus chinensis | reverse complement strand
AGTGCTAATTGGAAGACTGGAGGATGCATTGAAAAAAACTTTAGTATTTGAGCCCACTGAAAATCCTAGTTTATAGAGTTGGCCCAATGTTGTTTTTTTTCAAACTTAAGTGAAGGCTTTTAAATCTTGTATTATAAAACAGAGTCCTTGTAAATTTGTTATTTATCAATCTGTTGTATTCTCGTTGAAAGAAATAACTTTTGGAATTGTAGTGACATGGACATGTTCATTTCAAAATGTTATATTTTAAGAAAGTCACATTTTGTATTATGTATGCATTTTTATATAACAAATGTTTTTTTTTTTTTTGGTATGAAAATTAATGTGATTTCCCTTTTATTATTGGTTTCATCGAAACGTGATTTAAAAAGGAACAAGAATTCTCATTTGAAGTATGTTATAGTTTCATTCCTCGGTCAAATGAATATAAAAAGAAATTATTTGAGTTGTGGTGGTAGCCAAATTTTTAAGTAAAACGTTGCATGGAAATTTTCTCAAGTTAGTACTTTTAATCAAGAAGAAAATTCTCTCCCCTATCTTTGCATTTAGTTGAATGGAACTATATAAGTTCAATATCGTCAACCCTAGTTAAATTACTTAAACATTTATAAACTTACATATGCCTTATTATCTCTACTGTATTCCTTATTGTATTACGTACACCAACTCCCCTGTACTTTGATAGTGTGGTGTGTTCTTGTAGGAGAGATAGATAGATGATAGATATGGTGTGTGTGGTGGTGTGTCGTGTGTGGGTGTTGTGTGGTGTGTGTGTGGGTGTGTGTTGTAGTTGTGTGTGTGTTTGTGGCCGATAATATATCACACCCACACACACACCCACACACACACACAGATATAGTTTATATTAAAGAGGAACAATCTAGACTTATAATGTGAAATTTGTAAAAAGGAAAAAAACTATCTACTAAAGTATATATAGTTTTACACTAATAGAAGTGTATAGATTAAAACCACGTTATGGTATACGATAAATTTGATCTATCTATATTAAATAGAGACAATGTTATTAAAAATTAATAACACACACACAACACACACACACACACACCCACACACACACAACACACACACACACACACACACCCACACACACACACACACCACACCACACACCTATTATGTTTTAAAGAGAACAAGCTAGAACTTATAATGTGAAATTTAAAAGTGAAAAAAAACTATCTACTATAAGTATATTAGTTTTACACACAATAGAAGTGTATCGATTAACAATTCTATTGTATACTATAATATTGAGCTATATATATTAAATGAGATACTGTAATATTTAAAAAAAAATTATATAACACACACACACACCCCACACACACCACACACACACCAGCACACACCCACACACACACACACATCTCTATATAGATATATATCATTATATATAAAAATAAAATTTGAAACATGTTTGAAATTAGTTTGGCCTTTGCCTTAGGTGTCTAGTATATTAGATATATATATATCTTATATATATATAACATAGTGGGTGCGGCAGCACTCCACCCACATCATATAAACTATGAATAGGGATGGTGCACACACCCACCCCCCATATATTTATAACCCAAACTCTATTTAATGACAAAACCCTCCTTAATACAAAACCAAGGCCCATACTCTCCTTACCAACGCCGTGTTGTTAAATTCAAACCTATATTTAAGTAAATAAGAATATTATTATATATAACAACTACCCTATTGCTTGGAAACTACCGATATTCCTCAGGTCCGTCATAGTAAATAAGGTTTTTTAAAGAAGAACAAATACAAAATAAATGCATAAATATACTATACTCCAAACCCTAAACCTGTGAATAATCATCTCATTTATTGAAAAAGGAAACGGGAAAAATAATTCCCATAACCCAAATAGGGTGAAATATTCCACAAAAAGACAAAAATAAAATAGAAAATAATATGCATGAAAAACCCTAGGAGAGGGATGAGAAAGAATCATCAAATTTGTGTATCCATTCTAAAATAAGCAAAAACCATCCATGGCCTCTCCTTGCAAGCTGCATGGATTCCATCCCTCTTGCTTCCTAAATGTGCAAAGTGAACAATAAAATGAATTAGACAAAAATTACAAAAAAATAATCCCATAAGGATTTTAGGGATTTGTTGAGTCAAACCTAGATCTAAGGGCCCTAATAGATCTACTCTAATGGTTGATATTTTACCCTACACTTTTAAGTGATGGAAACTTTATGAGACTGGGTTTTAAATAAATAGGTATGTTGATTCAACCAATGGGCCCACTAGTTGGTTAGAGCAAGTTGTGTTCTTTATTATGGTTTAGTAAATAAATGAGAATATTTAGTTATGGGTTAAATAATTAAGTACTTGTCCATGGGTTTTGAGGATAAATGGATTTTATTAATTAAAAGTAGGTGTATAGTTGATTAAATAAATGGGACATGGTTATTATGGTTTTAAGGAAAGTTGCTAAGGTCAGCTTAGGAAATGTATTTTATTACATTTAAAAAGGAAACTAAGTGGATAAACAATGAAATTGGTTAGGAAAACTTTCGCATAAAAGTAAAGGAACTTAATGGAAGGAATTTTTTTAAATTGTAAAATATTTGGGAATAAAATTAATACTCTTAATTAACAATTTGAATTTGATTCATTTTTTAAGGTGTAGAGAAATTCACACCTAACTAATTGATCGCAAATAATATTTAGAACCTTTTTAAAACGAAAATAAATCTTCCGTAATTTTTCTAATTAATTAGTGGGGTTTACCATGGTGTTTGAGCGTTGTAATTGTGGACGTTACAATATCTAAATTCTGAATTTTCTCTCGTTGAATTTCTCAGTAATTTATCACATTTTATTTGATTAAAAATTCCAATTTTCTATCCACTTTAACTGGCATAATTCCCTCAATAAATTGTATGTGTTATGTAGGAAAACATCATTTTTCTATGAGACCAGTTTAGCGGTGAATGATATTGTTTTTTATCTTCATACAATTTTCTAGCTACAATGATATTAGATTTATAGTAATAAATTTAAATTAAATCTTACTAATAACATTATGATTTAGATTTTAATAGGGGTAAATGGATCCACATTTTTAGGTCACATGTGAACTGAGTGAAAGGAGAATTGTGTATAATTTGGTGATATTATTAGAAAATATTATCCCAACAAAGAATATCATTAAAGAAGGGTAATATTATGGCAAAAAAGTAGATGTTAGGAGAAGAGAAATTGATGTGGCTATTGAATCCCCCTAAGAGGCAAGAATGTTGTCATTGGTTTCAAAAATATTCAAAAAAAAATCCTCCATTACATAGAGGAATTTGTATAGTGAGTAGGAAGAATATGAGAAATGTAGTGATACAATTTGAGAGCATCTTAAAACAATGTTTAAGTTGAGATAACTCATCATAAACCTTCATTATGAGAGGGATAATTGATAAATTTATTAAGATCTAATTTTAGGTTTTTTTATGAAAATATGGCACCAACTACTGTAGATGCTCATAAAAATGTAGGTTTCTTGTTAATAATAACAAAGGTAAAATATCATGCCTATTGTTCCTTAATTTGTAAATTATTAATTATAAATATTTGGCGTGATCAATAGAAAATGTGAAATTAGGACTTTGGAGATATATATACACACATGTTTTTATAACTAAGTTTGTTTGATTTAACATTCTTTTATACTTAAAGATTCTCCAAAGCCATTTTGTAATCTATACACTTTCCACTCCCATCAAATTTTCAATCGTAACCATTTGAATGTTCTTCAAGATATTAATTATAACATTGTTTTTATATCATCTAAATAAACATTATGCCATGATCAATACGCTTCCTTTGCTAAAGTGATTATTGAGAATTCCCACTTTGATAGGTGTCATCTCGCATATTGTCATAATCGCAAGTAATCCGTAAGGAGTATCTACGAATTGAAGAAAATCTCCAAGCACACATGAAAATTCTTCACATTTAATGAATGTTAAGGATATGAAATGTTAAGAAGGTGGTGTCAACTAAAACTCCACAAGGAAAATGTTACATCTAATATTATTGTTTCCCTGGAAGGTATATATAATTTTGTAAGATAATGGTCTATAAATGCCACAAAACCACCTAGCTGGCCATGTTCTTCAATTATCAAATTCAAATACTACCTTAATATACATGGGATGTTGACTTCACTCTGAATGTTTGTCTCTAAAGTTTCTCGAGACATGCACAAGTGACATCCCTTAAATTGATGTGTGTTTTAACTACCCACAAATCGCAATAACTAGCATTGCAAATAACAACTATTGACATTAGCATATTAATCAACCACACATTTTTTTAATTTGAGATATATATAGAGTATGTTACCTCAAAAAATTCATTCACCCCACCTCATTCCTCATTCAAATGACTAAAAAAATTCGTATATGGTTAATATGTCCCTATATGTAACAAAAGAGGCATTTGGTATTAGTTCCCTTTAACATTTACCCTACTCTTGTACATATAAACCCTCAAACCCATTCATCAATGAATCTCTTCCTCCAATAATGTTTTCATCCTCAAGTATAACATCTTCAACATGTCCCTTTCAATATCTCCATTACAACCATTAGGTGTGATTGTTAGTTATAAAATCAACCTCCTACTAAATGTGGCATCAATGGCTTGACCATGTTTGATAACCATTACACACATAATAGCCATCCCAAGATATTTGTAGTGTTTAAATGACTATTGCAAGAATATTATCCCTCTAATATTCTATTTAAAATTTTCCATGACCTTATTGCCAGGTTCATAAAATGGATCTCTCTTAGATCTAGCAGTCATTATTCCACAATTTATGCTCTCAATATTCATATTTAGAGTTTGTAATGCATGTTTTTTGTGGATGAATGTAAATTAAAATATCCTCCCAAACATGTGGTTAAAACTGAAGTAAAATAAAACAAAATCAACAGATGTTGTGAGAGGGTAGATATGCGTTGACATGTAGTTCAAATGTAGTGTTCTCTTTCCTTGTTGCAAATCATAAAAATACTGCACCTAAAAACTCCTTCCCATAAAAATAAACCCATGCTAAAAAAAAATTGGAAAATCTATATAAAATAAACCCTCATTGTCATATTCATCGATAGGAGATTAACCAATAGTTGTCCAATCAATAGCTTATGTTGGAGTATGATTTTTGGGTTGTATGGAACTTGTTAATATTTCAACCTATTCATTTTTTTTTAGAAGGGAGGGATCAAAAAAGTGATGGTTGGTGTTATGTGCACTTAGTTGTATATTTTTTGGTGGACCTATTTTAGATTCAATGCCATCTAAGTCAAAAATTTTGGAATTCAAATGGTGTATAAGAGTGGAAATTTGATTAATTTCATATGGAATGCCACGGAGTATTTCAAGGTAAAGATATACATATTTGTAGTAAGATCAATGAGATTTTTTTGAATTGCAACAAGATTTACTAATGAAGTCGTTAAAATCCATTTTGGTAAACCAAATTATCCTAATAACATATATGTCAAGCTCCCCAACGTAGCACAACGTTGATTACTATAACAAGTTGGATTACATATCTATTACATTTATTAAATACATAAAGTGAAGATACATTCGTATAAAAGGTCACGTATATGTCTACATTGGGAACAATACATTTAAATTTATTTCTTATTGTATAACTCAAAATTTTTGGAGAGTTTGAAATGGTACTTGTGTGGGAGAATTGAATTATAAATGGGCAAACCTATGCTTTGAGTTAACAGTAGAAAATGCAATTATTGTTTTGTTATACCTATTATCAATGTAACACTATCTTCAAAATTAGTACTATGTGATGTGCATTTGGTTTCCTCTATTATTAAATACAATACATATTTACATTCAAATTTGTGACATCTAGATTACATATGTGAAAAATACAATACGAGTGTACATTTTAAGAAAGTTTTTTCTTACAATGGTTACAACATACCTTTGAAATGCAAGCAAGATAGAGAAATGATGAAATATTAATGTGGATTGTCTTTTGTAGTGGAAAATGTATTCGATTTGTAAATAAACATAGAATATTTTATTCCTTTTAATTGTCTCATGTATGGGCTACACGCATATGAGAACTCAAGATATGTAGAACTCAAGATATTCAAAGTTATATAATTGTCTCCTGAGACCAAAATGATATGCATGTGATGAGATTTTTATGGGAGTGGGTTTAAATAAATAGGTATGTGGATTAAACCAATAGGTCCACTAGTGGGTTAGACCAAGTTGTGTTCCTTTATCATGGTTTAGTAAATAAATAAGGAATATTTAGTTATGTGTTAAATATTTAAGCTATTTTGAATGAATATTTGAGATAAAGGGAGTTTAAATAATTATAATTAGGTGTATAGTTGATTAAATAAATGGAACTTGGTTATTATATGGTTTTAAGGAAAGTTGCTAAAGTCAACTTAGGAAATGTCTTTTATTAAATTTAAAGGGAACTAAGTGGATTAAACAATGGAATTGGCGTGGAAAACTTTGACATAAAGTAAAGGAACTTAATGGAAGGATTTTTTTTAAATCGTAAAATATTTTGGGAAATAAATTAATAATACTTAATTAATAATTTGAATTCTATTCATTTTTTAAGGTTTAGAAATTATTCATGAGAACCTAATTGATCGCGAGTAATATTTATAACCTTTTTAAACAAAATATTATTACCAGAATTTTTCCTAATTAATTATTGGGGATTACCATGGTGTTTAAGCATCATAATTGTGGGCTTTAATTTTGGTATCAGAGCCATGGGTTCAAATCTTGGACCTTGTGAAGACATGGGAACAAAATAACCATTTAACAGAAAGTAAACCTAATAGACTTTAACCTTGGGAATTAAAATATTAATAACAATAATAAAATCCATTTGGAATATGTATTCCCCTAAGTCAGCGTCTTGTCAACCAGATAAAAAATAATGCTAATTTACTTTAATATCATTATGAATTTCCCATGGGTTCTTAGCTCTTTGTTATGGTTGTGTCAAGATGTTGATCCTGTAGAGACCTTGCCTTATCTAGATTGCTATTGGGTTTAGTGTAATTCTTGAGGATTAGTGCTAGAGGTAGCGTTAGGGGATCTGTAGATTAATCAGCAGCTTTAAAATCCCCTTTTAACTTTGGTGACTAGGAAATTTTGGTGTGGTTTGTCAGTGGTTACAAACATTGGTGTTGTTCATCGCTTTGAGGACTTAATTGCCATATAGGATAATTGATATCAGTACACAATGTCACTTTAGACCCCATTTTGTAGTTATACTCTTATACCTGAGCTTGATGTAGAGTAACCCTACCAGCAGACATCTAGGGTTGCGAAGTGATTTTGGTTTGGATATTTCATGTGTTTTATATTTGTAAATTTAATTTCTTTAATCATGGACCAACATTGTATTTTGATAGTTTTTTGAGAAGATTTGAGACTCTTCTTTTATTTTTGTCTTCTTGTGATATTTTTCAAGGATTGAAATGTGGCTACTTAGACATTTATTTTGATTCTCGAGATTTCTTAAATTTTATTTCTAGTTGGTAATTTAGAGCTTGGTTTCCTCGAAGGTCATTTGGCTAAATGTTGAAAAGAATGTTATTTGGTTTTCTTATTATTTGCTGAAAATATGGTTCTATTATGTTGTGTTATGTTCTCTCGTTGTATGGGGGTACACTCTAGGAGTATTGTTTTTTATCCTAGGTGCTTCATGTCATGCCTTTGATTTTTAAGTGATAAGGCTTTGTGTGTCTAGGACCTTGAAGTAACACTTTTATTACACATCTCTTTGAGGGAGAGCGTAACCCACATCGTGTAAAATATTTGGCATTTTTTTCAGTGATTATATTCTTCTTGCACCCTGGTATGAGTTTCCCTCATCAGTAGGATAGATGTGACACTTCGTTTCTTCTTGTTAATTAAGAAAAGATCATCTTTTATTCTATAAATACTCTAGATAAATTGTTTATACTCAAGCTACTTTGAGTTATGTTTAGGTAGATATGGATACCTTGGGATCCTTTTGACATTGTGCTTAGATATTTTTGTTTTATAGGTCTTAAGATTCTGACCTCGGTTGTGTGTATGTCACGCTCTTTCATCCAAGGCTATAACTCTTGGCCTTAGAGGCTATGTTCTAGGTACATCATTTAACTACCCACTTGATATTTTGATGCCCTCTAGTTGAGGAGGTGTGGTGTCTATTGGGTAATTTCCCCCTCATCATCTTGATTTCTTGTTTAATCATATCTTGTTGAGGTATATATTTTTTTTAAACTAACTTCTATATGGCAAGCCTAGTTTGATTATAAGTCATAAACATTGTTCTCTCCCTCACACTGATATAAAATTCTTGAACTTGGAAAATAAAATTTATAACTTCATAAGGTATATCTTCATTGCATCTCTTATCGACACTTGTGGAGACTCTCCTAGAATGCATCGATGATGCATGCAAATTAAGGGAAAAATCTTGTAAGCTTGGTGTGTTTTATTTTGGTTATAGACATCTTGTTTCTATGAACTTAATAATGTGATAAGCTTGGCTCCTCCTACTCATTTAAATTGAATTGGTTATGTGACAAATTTTTGAGCATATTAGATATCTAATTGGTAGGTATGGACCTTGGAAACTTAATAAGAAAATTGGGACATTAGGAAGATGGTCCCTTACTCTAGCAGAAGAAATAAATATCTATAAAAATAACAAGAACCTCTTATACTTCCCTAGAAGTAGAATGAATAATTTTTCCACCTATATTGAATGGCGAGATAATCTTCCAACATTGGTGATGATCCATGATGACACAAGATATATGATATCATAATATAATGAATGCCTTAATTAGGAGAATATTAATACTTATGCTAGGAAAACATAATTATAACCTGTTATTTATAATTTGGAATATGGAATGAATAAATTTATGGGATTAAACAAAATTATAATGTACGAATAAAAAGCCTTAATTGTATAAACTACTATTATATGCCCTAAAATTTATAGTGGACACAATGTGAATTAATGAGATAGTTGATAGATTCCCTTAAGCTATTATATGAGTATCTAATCTCGATTGCACCCTAATATTTTGGATGTTACACATAATATTGAAATATTTTAAAGATGTATGGAATATATATAGCCTTAATTTATAATATATTATTTTCTTATTACAAACTTATCATTATCTTTTATGGTACTTATTATGCGATATAAGACCAAAACCATAAATCATGAAAGAATAACTCATTTCAATCCTAGACTAGTACAAAGAAAATAGTGTGAATATTGTAATGAAATCCAAGTTAAAACCAATGAAATAAAATGATTATGCCTCCCTTGTTATATAAAATAACGAACACATGTATAATGATTATAAAGCAAGTTGCATACTAGATTATTTTTGAACATCTCACTAGTTCTATGAATTTTTTAGAAGTACACATAAGGATTTCATCACCTAGTAGAAATGATTAGTTGCTATATTCAAATGGGTGGACCCTGTTATCTCTCAAATGTGCACCCTAGTTGAGAGATGACAACAACGGTTCTAAGTTTTCTTTTAATATCGCACTTTCATAGATGCAATGGAAACCACTCAGGTCTATGGGTATACCTATTGATGAGTTGAGTCTCTTATATCAAGGTTGATTCCTTTTTGATATATCCTAAACTAATTTTTTGGGGTTTTGAGGGTAAAAGATGACTGTAACTAAAACTAAAAAGGGGTGATATCCAAAACTTATTTGAGGGCTTTGACAGAGTATATGCAAAATAAAATTGAGAATGAGTTTTGGATGCACAAATAAATGGTTGTCAACAAAATATTAAGTTAAAATACTATGTGTATTGAGGGAATGAATCACAACAACATAATAATGTGAACATGCACACTAATATTATGCAGAAATTCCCATAGTTGCAGCAACGTAAGATGATTAATTAGGGAATTGACATTCACAAGAATTAATAAGATATACACACCACTGCAAATAATTGGAAAGGAAGAAATCATTTCTCATTAAAGGGGAAAAACTAGAAAAAAAATTCTTCAGCACTCATATGTCCAAAAAGTCCTCCTCTGTGCCTTGCAATTTCACACAATATTTAGCAAGATTATTCACCCATCCCATCCTAAAAATAGGATAAAATTTGTACTCGCCCATGCATGCTAATTTTACCCATTTATCATGAATAAATTTAAGGAATAAAAATAAACATGTTGATTACAATGAGGCATTAATAGCCTTAGTTACAAAATTAACTTTTAGTCCAAGTGCGCTTGACTGATCTATTTTTAATAAAATTGGATGAATAATTTGGCTAATAATATCCCTTACTTGTTGTGTAAGTCTTCTCCAATGTGCTCGTAATATTTGTATTCTTCTACTTGATGTGACACTTACAACTTGATCCATTTGTAATCATAAATTTAGCATTCTTTAATTCTTCCCCCTTGGATGCACATACAAAAATCAATCTTCCTATGTGAGCAAAACAATTCCTTTACCTTTAATACTTTGCAAAAACATTCACCCAAATTGCGTGGACCACCTGTAGGCATGTGCAAGAAAACATTACCATTATTTTTTTAGAATAAGGCATTTAGCATGTCAAAATGTCTTCTTGATTTATTGTGTTGACATTTGTTTGTCTTTATCTACATGGTGAAGTAATCCTCTTCTTCACCTTTTTGATCACATGCAAATAATTATCCTTGTGCAAGAAGAATTATACATTTGTTTTAAAATCCCATGCGGGGACCACTTTTGGTGTGCACATGTTTTAATTTGTCCTTTGAAACTCTAAAAGGTCACCTTCGTTTCAATTGATCATTATGAAATTACTTCTTGGTCTCTTTTGATTAGACCCCCTTGCATAACATAATAAAGTAACTTAAATTTTGATGGTCATTAGTGCATATAACGCTCAACCACCTTTCTTTAAACATTGGTATATACTATAGTTTTCGGCTTTGAAAAAATAATTGGCACATACAGTTGTTTTAATATGAATCCTTGGAACACATGTTATCACACCCCTTTGATTAATCATTGCATGTAAAATTTTTGTTAGAATTTGATTTTCGTAGCACATGGTTTGGACCTTTAATAGGTCAAGGAAAATGAATTTTTGAATCATATGGCTAGTCCCATCTCCATGATGGCACAACTCTTCGTATATTTTGTCAGTGATTTAGAATTTAACCCTGGTTAGGTTTTACTGTTGTTGTGTTACCTTCTTTTGATGAGGACCATCAATGTCGTTATGTTTTATTTACACCGTAGATCCTTTTGTACCCTTAGTTAGTCGTTCTAGCTCTGTAATTAAGATGATCAGTGATCCTTGAGCTGTTGATATTGTACATTAAATTTTAGATCGTTTATTTTCTAGTGATAATAAATGTAATTTTATGTAGGAGTTGACAGGGGTTTTGTATCATCAATATTATGTCATCTTCGATCTGAGTCGTCGATCCATCACTCGGTAGTTGGCTTGGGTTAGTGATCTTGATCGTTGAATCATGCATGCTTTGATCTTGATTATTGAACCATTAACTCAAGATTAAGTTAGGTTTTCATTTTGTTTAGTTTGATGAGTAAATATAGATCAACCATGATCATTCTATTCATTTGTATTTTTATTTTCTTAGTGAATCCCTGGAAAAAAAAAATTCATAATGATTTTTGAGCACCTGGAATCTCTTTGGAGCTATGAAAAATTACATGTTTTATCATAATCGCTCTAGTTCAAGCTCTGAAAATTTTAAGATCCATTATTTTTATATCTTCGAGCTCTTTATTTAACTATATTTGTTATGGTTTGAGGAGGTTTTGAGTATGATTTTCTTATTTCTCTACTTTGAGGTGAGCTTTGAAAGTAGTTTGAGGTTCTACATTTAAAGCTCTATGGACTCATGATTTTTGATTCTCGAGCATATGTGAATTTTTATAGATTTATAGAGCTCATTTTCTTTGAGATGGAAACCGTTTGGAAGGAATGTTAAGTTTATGTTTGATCTTTAATGGCAACTACACTTCCAAAATGTAAACATCTAGACCATTTTTGACCTTGAACTAGAGTCATCTCTAAATGTTTTCCCTTTTTTCTAAGCTACCTGAAATATTTCTTCGTGGTCTAAATTCTCCTGGTAAGTTAAGCTTTTTTTGATATTTAATGTTTTTTATATTTGAGCTATGTTTCTTTTTTGTATTGTATATGCTTGAATATCTTACATTGGCCATCGTGCTTGTATATGTTTTGAGCTTGATCCATGAGCTATCCTGTTGGGTTTTGTTTTCCTCTCTGTATTCAAGGGTTTCATAGGTTTGGCCTATAATTGGTTTTGCATTGTATGGATGCAGATGACATTTCCATGTGCCTCTCTAAATTTTGAGTATTCTTTTCCTTTTCTTTGATTTCACTGTGTGAACTTTGTGTTTTGTGTCTTCTTGGCACTGTATTATGATTTTGTTTCAAAATGATAGTAAAAATGGTTTTACTTCAAAACTGTTGATACCCATTAATGGAAATTTTCTCAAAAAAAACTTATACTGATATAGCTTATATTTTTGGTTATGTATTTTTATTTTCATACATTTGCACAACCTTAGATCTGCATACTTTTGTTTGTCTTGAGAATTCATATTGTATACTAAACATATCAATACTTGATGAAGAGTTGTACTTACTGAAACTATAGGGAATACTTTGTTTTTCTTGCTTTTATCCTTGAATATAATTCATTGGGTGACTATAATGAACCTCTCATCTATTATGAAATCTCTATATTGCTTATTTCTTTATTCTCAGTTAAATACAGTGATTCTTTCAGCTTCTGATACTTTGATGTAAGCATTATACTTCTAAATGCATATATTTGATCAATAGTATAGTTTTGTTTGGAATTCATCATTGTATTTGAATTTATCCATTATTATGTACTTGTGCTAGACTATTTAATCATTGTCTCAACTATTGGTGACTTTAGTTGTGTTTGTTGCTGAATTCTTTAAATAGATTCACTATCTTTCCTTCAATATTTGTGTACCTTGATATTCTTGAAGATCTACCTCCTTCTGATAGAAGTATGAAGTCATTACTTCAATTAAATGATTTCTTTAAAATGCATATGTACCTCATCTTTTTGGACACTTACATTCTTGAAAATGGATGCACTTCTTCTATTTATTTACTTTCTGCTTTAGTCATTTTAAGAGGCCTTATGGTCTATTTTTCCATCAAACCTCTGAAACTAAATATTTTAATGAGTTTGCAATTTTCTGAGCTTTTATCTCATATGATCCATCTATAACTCTCTGGTAACTTGTCGTGATGAGTAATAAATTTGAAATATATAAAATTTTCCTTGAATAATGATGATCATGACTTTCTGAATCAGACCTTTATCATGTGCTTGTTTGAAATAGTCACTTTATTTTTCCTTTTAAGTTATAATAATACTTGTCAATCATGTTCTATGACTCATGATAAAAGAAAATAGTTTTCGTCTAGTGGATCCTATAGTGTATTTCTTAAATTTGTATCATGTTGTCCTTTCATAGATGTACTAATGATTCATATTCAGAAGGTTCACTCTATCTTGCATGTCATAATTGTACCCCATTGGTACTGTAGCATTGATATAGCATTTTCTTTGACTTTACTAATTTGCAAAAGTGTGCATCTAAAACTTAAATTTCTTCTCTTGTATTCATACTTATAATTTCTGGAGCTAGTTCATTTTCAACTCTTGTTGCTCCCTTAATTCTGATTTTGCTTGATCCATGAGCTTTCACTTTTATGTTTTTAGCCTAAACCTGTATCTGAGTTGGAACTTTGATTATTTAGATTTCTATTTTAAGCTAGAAACGTCACCATTTTAAATATGTTTCTTTTGATAACATGACATCTAGATCATTCATGTACCATTTTGAACTTGTAATCTGTACTTTGTGATTTTACCATGTTATACAACAAAAATCCTCTCCTTTGAACTCTGTACCTTCACTCTTATTTGAGCGGCAAATATGAATACTTGTAATTTTTGGAATGATCAATGTAAAGGACATGAATAAATTATTCTCTTGTGGCTTTGAAAATTTTTAAGTACTGAATGAAACCTGTACCTCTTAGTACTGAAATTAGATCATGAATTTTGTTATATTTATGGCAACTTGTTCACTGTTCTCTTAAATTTATTCTTTTTATTCATCTGAATTTTTTGTGGTATTTCCTGTAAATATCCTCATAATGGGTTCTTGTAGATGTTTGTTAATAAAACTAGAAGATACCCTTGTTTTTTTTTGTTCTTTGATGAAGACTTTGTTTCAAAATCTAGAACTGTTACTTGTTCTTTCATCCTTACTTTTGATTCAGTGTTCTAATACCTTATTTCTATACATTTTCTTCTTGCGTTTTCCTTTTTCCTCGATCATCTCACAAACTTGTACCATTTTTATTCCTTAAGCCATATGTGTTTTGACAAAGCTCCATACTTCTATCTTTGAGGAATTAAAATCTTGAATGATTTATTTCAGTGCAGTAATCACTTATGTAAAATATTTTTGCTTTCTTCATCTCCTACATGTACTTGCACACTTAAGAAAAATAGTTAGAAAATAAATAGGCTTTTTGGCCTCTCTTATGTTCCATAGTTTTTCTCTTCTCTTTCTTTTTCGAAATGATTATGGGAATCAAATGTATTGTTGTAGAATACTGCTTTATCAATTTTGTATCTATCTTTGATGTACCTTATGATCCTAATATTTAGAAATCCATTTGCATGTAGTTAGACAGTACATGAGTATAGATCAAACCCTGATCTAAATATTGATGTCATTTTTTTTTCATTTTTTCAAGTATACTTGTATCTTTTTAGAAAATAGAAGAAAGATTGATCTCGAACTGGAGACAAGAAGATTATAAGAGAACCCAAGGCAATGATGGGTTTCTTATATACTCTTTTACTTTTAACTTCATGCACATGTAATTCTTTCTTCAGAAGTTATGAGTTACATCCCATGGCTTGTGTCAGAAACATTGAATTTCTTCATGAATAAATAACATTAATTTCTGTAACTGAGTTGTATACTTCCTTCCACATTCATTTTTTATGATGGATATTGATTGTATAATGAAATAAACAACTCGACGTGATAACATAATTAAATGCATTTACACATGTAGAATTAATGAGTTATGATGTACCTGTAACTTAATAATTAACTCACTTTTATGTAAATTGTAACTCTGTTTGTTGTTCATGAATCTGACATTTAACCTAAGTTGTGATTCACACCTTCATCAAGGAAATGCATTAGTCCTTCAGGGATTTTTTGTTTTCTTGATGAAGAAGAACATGGAATGATAGTGTGTGTGAGGTGTTACATTTTGTAACAACACACATAGCTATAGATTACATATATTTAATCAATTGCTGCAACTGAAAACACAATAAAATTTTAATGCATCCCCCTACATAGGTCTGTTTCATCAATTCCTTCCATCCTAAACAAAGTTTCTAGTTTCCCATTTTTGCACAGGTGTAAAAATTGTCAACATATCTTACATCTATCTTGCCAGAGATGACATCTAATAGAAATTTCTAATATGTTCTTCTACCCTAGATAATGGAGTACCATATTGATAGTGATGTATTCTAGCCATGTTTTTCTCCCTTTAAAACATAAATATGTGTAATCCTCCTTAATGAAGCCTTTCAGGCCATCATAATTTTTTTTGCCTATTAGCTCAATTGTTGTATGAATTTTGGTTATTAGGAGTGATTTTATGTCTTCAGTTTTAGGGAGGCATCCTTATTGATAATCTTAGGGAACATATGTTAAGGATATGAAGAAATTTTGGAATCCTCTTTCCTTTTGCGGAACCATGATGTTGTTCCCCTTGCCCTTAGGGAAGGGTATGGTGCAAGATGTTTTTGTAAGTTTTAACAAGAATGTTTGGTGTGATTCTCTCATAAATTGTTAGTTGGACCCCACTTGTTGCTTATTTACTCCAAGCTCGCTTGAGTGTTCATATGTGTTACAATATAAATATGTGTTTGTTTTTAGATTCTTTTGAGCTATGGTGGGCTTAAAATTATGAATTTTTTTTGTTATATAGAGTGAATGGTATTTCTTGTGTCAATATGCTAGTATGAACAAATATTATCTATCACAAAAAAATATAATTATTGTCTAATTGATTGGGTTTCTAAATTAGGATTAGCATTTGTATGTTATGATTTTAGGGTACAAATTCAAGTTATGGAAACCTTGTGGTAAAGATTATTCTTAGAGTTATCATGTAAATTTGAGTGATTTCTTGTAAACAATTTGTTAAATATAGATTTTTCCTCGACTAAGTCTCATTTATGTGGCCCTGAATTTTTTGGTTCTTAAAAAGTTGTGGTTTTTGTGAAAAATTGAAGGTCATGATTGGTAGTTTCAAATTTTGTCTAAAATAACAAACTTTGTAGTATAAATTTAACCTAAGTGGAAGTATTATGCTTCTTTTTGTTTTTACCATGTGGTATCCCTGCGTGGCTACATGGACACCTTGTGTACATGAATTTTTCTTCCCTATTCTTCTTTGACCTTACGTGTCATTCATTGGGATCCCACCGACATTTTGTTGTTTAAGTGTTTTATGGTGTAACTTGGTTAACCCTATAGAGGTTATTCTGAAATTTTGCATTACTTGTTTCCCGACCGCTTTCCATGACATCCAGGAGGAATTAAAGTCCAAGGGGTGGGGGATGTAATGCCCACTCCTCTTCAACACTTATCCACTAAGATTTTTATTACTGTTGACTACATACATTAACATTATGATTATTATATTTTGATTAGCAGGTGATATACTATATAGACATTTGGATTATCTATATGTTGTGATTCATATTTTCAATTATGATATACTAGTTGACACCTATGAACAATTTTATACGTATTGATTTACATTGTTATCATTTTATACTAACACATTATGTTCGTGACACATTTCCTATGTTTGGATGTTTGGACTAGTCTTGTGATCTCATTGATGTTAGTAAAGGTAGAATCAAATTAATTAGAAATTGTAGACAATTGAAAAATTACTTAATTTTGATGATGATTATTGATTGATATGTATTTATTATTTCTCAATGTTGTTGATGTGGCCTTGATGCGGACGAGGTATTGTTGTTTTTAATTTGAGGAAAATGATATCACTATACACCAGAAGGGGCTAGGGGACTAACCCTAGAAGAATTTTGGTTGTTTGCAATAAGGCCAATTTGACAACTTCTGTTCTATGTGTGTTTTTTTTAATTTTTATGCACAGTTAGGAGGTTTCTCATAGGGGAGACCTCATGTGTGTGGCCATGGGTTGTGATGTTTCCCTCTTTTAATTATTCATATTTATTTTTGGTGCATGTATCTCATTATTTCTAAAATCTATTCAATTTATTAGTACATTGTTGATATGTTTTTAATTAGTTAATTTAACTTAATTAGTAAACTAAAATTAAGATGTGACAAAGTGGGAACTTAATATGGTAAATGGTCCTTAATATTTGCTTTATAATGAGTAGATTTAATTCGATTTCGAAGTGTGTACTCTTCCTCCTTTCCCTATCTCGAATTTTGACTTAGTGGCCACTTTTTGAGATTTGTGGGACAAGATAACCTTGTCGCTTGCCTCTCAAATTCACCCACCAACCATACTTATGAAGTGTGGAGTTAATTTTAGCCTTCATAATGCACATGCTGGGTGAAAATGAGTAAATAAAGCCACTTTTTCAACTTGCCTCATTTAATATGTCATTGGGAGCTATGGAGTGCATATTGGAGTGTATAATTGTGCATGTCATAGCCTTACTTACTCATTTATTAGCATTGGTGTTTGTGTTTTGACTTATTAAGTTGGAATTGAGGAAAGATGAAGTGGCATCCTACATTGAACCACCCCATCATACTCACCTCCTTTTGTATTTATTTATGTTAATCTGGATTATTTGGGGTTACCTGTTCTCATTCGTACTCTTGCATGTTTTTTAATTTTGGCTTTCATTCTTGCTTGGAGCTTTTGGGGAGTTACTTTATGGGGTATTTTTCTTGGATTGAATCTTTCAATGGAAAGGTAGGTATTACTCATTTTATTTTTTATTGTATATGTTTTCTTGAGAAATATGTGATTGTTTGAGTGTATGTTTTATGTGTTGTGAATGTATTATGTTCAGAAGGGTATATTTCCCTTAAGAGTTGTGTATGAGAAGAAAATGGACTTATTTTGTGGAGGGAAAAGAGAGTTAGTGAGAAAAATGTGGAGGGAGTGTGGGAGAGGTGCTCCACCTATGTAGAGGGAAAAAGGTTTCTATGTTTTACTTGCATTTGAATAGGGAGTAATAAGGTTTTGTGTGTGATTTTGATAGTTCACTTTGGAGGTATTGGATGGACCCTCTTCCCACATGAGAGGCATAAGGAGAAGAATCCATATTCTTGTCTCCTTTTGGCTTACTATTAAGAATTTTTATGGTGAGTAAAATGTGAATCTTTCTATGTGCCTTTTTTGGAAAAGAATGCAAAATTACCCTTTGTTGAACTTGCTTGAAAGATTGATCGATTGTTAAATATATTGCATGATTTTGAAAATATGCATGTGTGTGTTATTGTGGACGCCTACTATAATTTTGAAGTTGTAAAAGTTGCAAACATTCCCTATAGTTCTATGGTTGGGGCTCGGGGTCCAATAAGAAGGATGGATTATCCCCTTTATTAGAATAAAGGTTGGTCAGAGAGCATCACCTACTCCCCCTTCCTTATATTGTGATTCGAAAGTGAAGAGATAGAAGAAGTGCTAAGTTGAAGACTGGAGGATGATATTGAAAAAAAAACTTTAGTATTTGAGCCCAATGGAAGAATCCTATTTTTATAGAGTTGGCCATGTTGTTTCAACTTAGAGTGAAAGGCTTTTAAATCTTGTATTATAAACGGAGAGTCCTTGTAAATTTTTATTTATCAAATCTTGTATTCGTTGAAAGAAATAACTTTGGAATTGTATTGAAATGGAAATGTTCATTTCAATTTTATATTTAAGTCAAAATTTGTATTATGTATGCATTTTATATAAACAAATGGTTTTTTGGTATGAATAATAGATGTGATTTCCCTTTTAGTATTGTTTTCAAACTTGATTTAAAAAGGAACAAGAATTCTCATTTAAGTATGTTATAGTTTCATTCTCTTCAAATGAATATGTAAAAAGAAATTATTGAGTTGTGGTTGTAGCCAAATTTTAAGTAGACGTTGCAATGGAAATTTTCTTAAATTTAGTAATTTAATCCAGAAAGAAAATTCTCTCCCCTATCTTGCATTTAGTTGAATGGAAAAGATATAAGTTCAATTATCTCACCTATTTAAATATAGTTAAATATATATAAACTACATATGCCTTATATTTTGTTATATAGATAAACTTGAATTGATATGTGTGTGTGTGTGTGTGTGTGTATGTTTATATAGATATATATATATATATCTATATATATATAATATAATATATCTATATATATGTATATATCTGTATATATATCTATATATATACATATATATATATATATATATATATATATATATATATATATATATATCACACACACACATATACATATATATACATATGATAGATAGATAGAGACACACACACACACCACACACACACACACACACACACACACACACACACATGTTATATTAAAGAGAACAATCTAGAGTTATAATGTGAAATTTAAAAAGGAAAAAAAACTATCTACATATAAGTATATATATTTTTACACTAATAGAAGTGTATAGATTAACCAAGTTATTGTATACTATAATATTGATCTATATATATTAAATAGAGACATGTATATTAAAAAAATTTATATAACACACACACACACATCACACACACACACACATACACACAGATATATATATAATTATATATATATATCATTTAATATATAAAATTAAAATTTCAAAACAATGTTTAAAATTAGGTTTGGCCTTTGCATTAGGGTGTGTCTATATTATATAATAACTATAGTGGGGTGGCGGCGGCACCTCCACCCAAATCCATATAAAACTATGAATAGGGATGGTGCGCCACCCACCACACCCATATATTATATAAGCCAAACTCTATTTAATGAAACAAAAAATCCATCCTTAATAAAAACCAAGGCCATACTCTCTTACCAACGCCGTGTTTTGTTAAATTCAAACCTATATTTAAGTAAATAATAATATTATAATATATTACAAACTACCCTATTCTTGGACACATTTCCTCAGGTCGTCTATAGTAAATAAGTTTTTTTAAAGAAGACAATACAAAATAAATGCATAAATAGATATACTCCAAACCCTAGACCTGTGAATATATCTCATTTTATGAAAAATGAAACGGGGAAAATAATTCCCATAACCCGAATAGGGGTAATATTCCACAAAATAAAAAAATAAAATAGAAAATATATATGCATGAAAAACCCTAGGAGAGGGATGAGAAAGAATCATTCAAATTTGTGTGTATCCATCTAAAATAAGCAAAAACCATCCATGGCCTCTCCTGGCAAGCTGCATGATTCCATCCCTCTTGCTTCCTAAATGTGCAAAAGTGAAAATAAAATGAATTAGACAAAAAATTACAAAAAAATAATCCCATAAGGATTTTTAGGGATTTGTTGAGTCAAACCTAGATCTAAAGGGCCCTAATAGATCTACTCTAATGGTTGATATTTTACCCTACACTTTTAAGTGATGGAAACTTTATGAGACTGGGTTTAAATAAATAGGTATGTGGATTCAACCAATGGGCCCACTAGTTGGTTAGACCAAGTTTGTTTCTTTTATTATGGTTTAGTAAATAAATGAATGAATATTTAGTTATGGGTTAAATAATTAAGTAATTGTCCATGGGTTTTGAGATAAATGGATTTTAATTAATTAAAAGTAGGTGTATAGTTGATTAAATAAATGGGACATGGTTATTATGGTTTAAGGAAAGTTGCTAAGGTCAGCTTAGGAAATGTATTTTATTAAATTTAAAAAGGAACTAAGTGGATTAAACAATGAAATTGGTTAGGAAAACTTTCGCATAAAGTAAGAGGAACTTAATGGAAGGGAATTTTTTTAAATTGTAAAATATTTTGGGAAATAAATTAATAATACTTAATTAACAATTGGAATTTGATTCATTTTTAAGGTGTAGAAATTCACAATAACTTAATTGATCGCAAATAATATTTAGAACCTTTTTAAACGAAAAGAAATCTTCCGAATTTTTTCTAATTAATTATGGTGTTTACATGGTGTTTGAGCGGTGGTAATGTGGACGTTAACAAGAGATCTCAATTCTAATGTATCTCGTTGAATTT